>BCLF01000064.1:555393-572085 GCA_001602275.1 Zoysia japonica | reverse complement strand
GTCAGCCATGGCGCCGCCGCGTCGGCCTCTGGCCGGCCGGCCGAGCCGAGCCTCGGCCGTCTGATTTAAATCGGACGGACCACGTTAAACCGCCCCTCTTTTTAAATCTCGACCGCCCGATCCAAATCCAAGCGTCCAAAGTGAGTCACGTCGCCAAATAATCTCATCCCTCCAATCCAGATTCGACACCCCACATTGAGCCACATCACCCGAATAACCAGAACCGTTCCTTTTGAAATCAACGGCCTAGATTAAATTCCGAATTAGAAATAAAAATAAATTAGATTTCTTATTGCGTCAGCACGACCTCAGCATGACGTCAGCATACCGATTAATTAAAATTAATTAGATATTAGATTAATTAATTCCAGATTAAACAATAATTATAATTAGTAATATTATTAATCTGGAAAATAATTATGATAACCATTTAATAATTTATTTAAAAATAATTAATTATAATAGTTATTTAATAATAAATTATATTAATTATTTAATAATTAATTATGACACTTTTACAGAAAAGCACCTACACTTAATTTTAATTATAAATTAGTCCCTGCCGAAATAACAAATTTACATTTTAGCCCCTGAACTTTTTGGTAATTACAATTTTGTCCTCCAATAATTTTGTAAATTACAGATTAGCCCCTGAACCTTATAAATGCCACAACTTTTGATCCGTAACTCCGATTTAAGCAAATAATATATCAAAACGATCGTAGCGAAATAATCTATGCATTCATGACATCACCATACTGATCTTGTTCTGTTTTGTTGCATTTGTTTGACTGTTTGTGTTCTCGTGCGTTAGGCGACTTCGTCCCGGAGCTGCAGTTCGTCGAAGACTTCCAACAGCAAGAGTTCGAGACCGTCGACTTTTACTCCCAAGAGCAGCAAGGCAAGTGTCCTTGACCATCTTCTGCCTAACTTTCAAAGCATCTATCTTGTAGATTGCATGTTTGTGTCAAATTGACTACGTACCTATTAATAGAAAATTCCTAGTTTTCCACATTATGCCTTGTCGCCTTAGTTTACTTTACTGTTGGGTAGATCACATGCTTAGATTGCTATTGTCGGGTTGGGTATATTTAAATGGATCATTATACATGCTTCACGAGGATTAAGGGGAGGTTAATAGCAACTTGGATAGTGATGATTTGGGCGATATGGTTGGTGTAGGACTGTGTGCAGGGTTAATGGCACTGTTCCTTGGTAAGTTATCTTCCCAAATCTAAGGACCGGTTTGTGGAGCGACCACCCATGTGCTTCCGTACAACCACGATGCCAAGAATGGGCGCGGCCTGGCGTAGTAAGTGATGAAAAACAGTTCTGTGCGTGCCAGCTAGTGGAGCGGGGAAAGCGGGTTACGCCTGGATCCGCTTGGAGAGAGGTGTTTGAGGGAAGGGAGGGTTACTCTCGGGAACCATTCGGCACAAGAGGGGGCCTCTCGGGTTCCGGTTAGTGCTCGACGGGTGAAACCTTAGTGGGCACGTACAAATTGGCGGAAGTCATGGAAAAGCCTTCTAGTGATCTCTTGGCCCTCACACCAAAGAAAGTGTGGCAACAGGGGATGAAATGACTACTCGTGGAGAAAATTGTACAACCTCTGCAGGGTGTAAAACTGTCATGACAGCCGTGCTCACGGTCACGAGCATTGCATGGACCCTCACATGATTAGCGGGAATTAGTATTGGTATTGGTTTGGATTGGTGAATCACAGTGGGAGACTGTGATTTGGTTCTGTTACTTACTCTACTGTTCATAGGTGCGATATCTTTCACTTAGTAAATAGGTGCTTAATAGGAAATGTGTGTCTCTAATGTGTGCTTTTATGCAATTAAAACCTATATTGCCTGTTCCTTGATAATTGCCACATATCATATACTTCCCACACTTGCTTAGTACATCCTGTACTCAACCTTGCCTTTATAATTGCTGCTCAGTAGAGGGAGAACCTTGGGAGAACATTGAAGACCCTGGAGCCGACGTCTAGGCGAGCTATTCGGTCAACTGCCTGTGGAGCCCAGAAGCTTTCGTTTCGTTTCCGCTGTTTGGTTTGTAATTTAATAAGACTCTCAGTCTATCTTTGTAATACTTAGTTATTCGAGACATTGTTCTATTTACCATTAATGAAGTCACTTTATATATGAAACTTGTTCCTGGACATACATAAAGGGTCATTTGGTTTTGGCCATAAAACCGAGTGTAACGACCAGGATTTTCCTTACCTTTCGATAAGTCCCGATCTTCCGTGACTTTGCCAATCTCAGGAGTTTGGCAAGCACGACATCACAAGCGATCAATTAAGAAACCATAACAAAAATATTAAACAAGAAACAAGAATAGAAAATAGCAAGTTAAAGTGAAATTATTGAAATAAAATCCTCCAAAGGGGGTCCATCGGCACGCAGGCCGAAAACTTCTCAGAGCAGACGTATCACTATCGAGATTTCAACAAAATCAGCAGCGGAAGCATCAACGTGGCAGCAGTAGCGAACCTCCTCCACACAGGCTAGCTTGAGCGCAGGAGCGGACGCCACGGACCGTCATAGACGTAGTAGAAGTCGAAGCTGAGAGTATCCTCTGAAAACAACAAATTAGAAAGCCGTGAGTACGAATACTCAGCAAACCGCGTACTACCTAACAACAATATATGCATGCAATTGGTTTCAAGGGTAAAGGCATGGCTCAAGTGCTAAATGCAAGTTTAAAACATTTCATTTTACTTAAAGGATGCAAGAAAGTCACTTTTTAAAACTTGTCAAATTTTATTACCTTGCCCCACAGAGATCTCCGTTATCTCGGACGGGGGTTCATTTTAATGCCGATGTAATCTTCACACTCGGCCACAGCTCAATGGCCGGAGTCCAAAACATTTTGAAAAAGGAGAGGAGGAAGAAAAACAAAACTACTCAACGAGGAGCACAACTCAGGGGGGTGTCCTTCCAAAAGGACGTGGCAAGGCGCATCGACTAAAACTCTGCAGAGGTTATGCACGTAGACCCACGAGAAGTGCCATCGGAAACTACCGTCGTAGTCCCGACAAACACACAAGACCCGTCCACAAGCTTTAACTGGCGTCATCCGTCCACCAGGATAGGGATCCCAAAAACCTACGCAATCGGGTCCTCGAGCTGTGAAGAGCCTACCACTGATCAGGTGGGGTATCTCGATCTCATGTGGGGAGTCAGAGCTCTACACTACACTAACAGAACACCGCCAACTCACGGGTAAACAACCAGTCTCGGCAAGCTTCAAGATCAAACCAACTGCCCATACAGGGTAACGTGGTGTGCATGGTTGTCAACTGAGCGTACAAGGCTCGAAGGACTCGGTCTTTAATTGTCGGGATAGGCACCATCTCCAACCTCAACGCCAATAACAAGTCTCACGGAAAGATCCCAGCTCAGATCTTGCCGTTGTACCCGCAACAGGTACGCCCACAGGGACTTCCCAAAAGTCTCTCAGCTCCTCATACTCCAACCTGGCTCCGCTAAATAGTTATGTATAGTTATTTGCAAAACTCACACATTTAAATCACAATTCAAAAGCATTTAACACAAATTCTATTTTTATAGTGATAGGTGTGAGATAAAAATAAATGCGACTAAGCATGGCTAAGCATAAAAATAAGATAAATATTCTAAAGCAATCCTAGGGTTCATATTTGTGAAACAGTAAATAGGCACGGCTTAGGAATGTTGCTAGCACATTTTAAAATAGTTGACATGCAAATTAGGGTTGCAAACAAAACATGCAGTTTAAAAATACTGGGCACAAAGTGATTAAAGAACGCGGCTTGCCTGGCAAATTGGGATCAAAGTCGGGATCCGGATCGTCGAACTGAGCGGGCTCAGGGAACTCCTCCTCAACTGAACCTGCTGAACAACCACACGAAAAGGGGTCCGACACTCGCAATAATTTAAATTTGAATAATTAAATTCAAATTTAAATTACGAGACTAAATGTGCTCGAAAAGTTCCCCGGAAAGTTTCTACACGACGATCTCGACGAGACGAACCTAACGAAACAACTAGGGAAACTTTTGGAGATCAAACGAAGCTTCTACGGACTCCCAAAGATTGCCGCACTGAACAACTCCCGCAACTAACTGTCCCG
The DNA here is from genome assembly GCA_001602275.1 of Zoysia japonica. Classification (NCBI taxonomy): domain Eukaryota; kingdom Viridiplantae; phylum Streptophyta; class Magnoliopsida; order Poales; family Poaceae; genus Zoysia; species Zoysia japonica. The sequence continues at coordinate 567,963 of BCLF01000064.1, read as the reverse complement.
AACTCCTATTAAACAACTACTCAACTCATGCCGTACCAAAAGGTGAACAAGTCCCCAAGCTTCTGCAATCGGTCAAAACAAATCACAGCCTGGCCGCACAGCTACTCCTCCCACTCACCCTCTCTCTCCTGCATTCCACAACACCAGCAGCTACTACCTCCTTGTGCTTGCTCCAGAGGCTACACAAATGGGACCTAACTCTATTGACAACAGGACTAATCAGACCAGGCAACTCTCAACCACATCCTGATTCCCACGCTCAAACTTGCCTCTAAGCGCAAGACCAAAACCCAGGGTTTTAACGAACGGAGGTTCACAGATTGGCACCCTGCTTCCTCTTCTTCCCAACCTGCGGTTCTCAAGATAGGGTACACTGATCCGAAGCTTTACGCCCTACCAACAACACGCACCAGCGACCAAACTACGAAGCCATCCTAACTCGTGGACAACAGTAAAGGAACGGGGATCCGAATGCTCACCAAGGGCTCGAGCAAGGATGAAGGCGCACAAGGGAGGCACTGGATCGGAGCCGAAGTCGCAGATCGAGGCCAGATGACAGCGCGTAGACGGAGTCCGATCGGGGACGCACGGCAGAAGACGCGCTGGACGGGGCGTAGCGGATCGAGTCAGAGCAGCACGGACACGCCACCTACTGCAGCACCGAGGAGCAACTGCCGACGTGAACATCTCAACATTCAGCAACACGGCAACGACGACGGACGCTCACCTGGAAGCGGCGACGGATCGGACAGGGGCGCGGTCGGGACGACGCGGGGTCGGTCAGGGTCGACCGAGGCAGGGACCGCGCGTGACCGGGGCTCCAATCAGCGATGGGCTTCACACGCGGCAGACGAGTGGCCAAAGCGCGAAACGGGGGCGGTTACCAGAATTTCTGGAGAAAGAAAGGGAAAAGGGGAGGTGAGGGAGAGGATAAGAGTGGGAAGGGTTTTTATAGATGGGATTAGATAGGGATTAGAACCCAAAATACAAATCCGCGGGCCTAACCATTCCGACGTCCGGAAAATTAGAAGAAAATTTCGGAGCAAATCGGAATCAATTTTGGGACAAAAGATATTTGAACAGAACGAAAATTGGGACAGATGATTTTTAATCGGTACGAAATTTGGGAAATTCGCTGCTTTAATAATTCAAAATTTACGAGATGTTACACCAGGTGTGACACCTAGCCATCTAAAAGATAAATCTACAAGAGTAATAAGCCCTACAAGTCCTGCAATGAAAAGATCAAGTGCTCAAATCGAATCGAGAGATGAAAGGACTCACAATCTCCTCTTTCTTCAGTCAAAACCCTAGGGGATTCAATGAAGAACGAGTGGAGGCGGAGAGGTGGATCTCAGAGGGTCTCAGGGCGTGATTTGAAAAGATGTGAGTGCTTTTGTAATCCTAAGACGTGGAGAGAAGGGAGATTATATAAATCAATCAAGGATGACCTTCCAAAAATACCAGGAGCGGACTAGTCCGAACATCGGGCTCAACGGTAACATGGTCATCTCTCTGAAGTCCGCAGAGGGCACGGACAAAATCTGCTAGCGGACTAGTCAGACCGAGCGGACAAATTCGGTCAGGCCACGGGTAATCGCTCTGGAGTCCGCCCGCCCAGAGGACAAGTCCGAAGAATAACGGGGTGCTCCTTCTCTGGAGTCCGCAGGCCTTGACAGACAAGTTCATGTCCGGACTAGTCCGGGGGAGCGGACTAGTCCAGCTCTGCCAGAGGGACAGCTCTCTGGAGTCCACAGGTTGGCTGGACATGTTCGGTGCTGGACAAGTGCGGAGTGACTGCGTGCTCCCTCTCTGAAGTCCGGTCATTGGGTGGACAAATTCGTTCTCGAACAAGTCCGTAACCAATGACCAAACACAAGTGATTAAGATCAAGATGAAAAGAGAAAGTTTGAGCATTTAACTATTTTTATGGCAGAAAATGCTGAACCTTACTTGATAGTATAGTGGTCCTATGACTAAAAAAAGATATAAATACCATAAACACCGAAGCTAAGGAGCCAACAATTTTTTCTTCCTTTTTACGGGTCGATAATAATTCATATACTTAATCGTTGCACACATAATCACAAAATACCATTAAATGCTTCTATTGTTTGTCACAATTCATCTCAAAATTCACAAGGGATCTTAGATGCACTTTAAATTAATCACTATTAAGTTACTCTCCAAACCTTTTAAATTAAAAAAATGAACTTGTTTTTTCAAAATGACGGGATTTTGAAAATGTAATTTAGTTTCTTAACAAAATATTTTGAGAGTAACTTTAAATGCATGTAATTACATCCCTACAACCCGCGGGTGAGTCGTCTATTATGCAGCCTGTAATTTAACCAGCAAGCTGTTATGCCTACAAGTTAACCCAACTTGCTCAACAAATGTGCATGTGGCCACTCCGCTTCTGTGGTGTTGGCGAGCTGGAGTAGTAGTATTTTGTACTGTTTGGTTGATGACGCTCCCTGTAAGGTTAGATCACGGTCGCCGCGTGACACCACCTGGAGCAGTGCAGCGCCGTGCGGTTGAACCATCCGCCCCCGCATCCAGCTTGCAGCATTCATGTGGCGTGCCGTGGGCGTTTCTCTCCGGGGTGAAGGGAGGTGACTGGAAAAAAAAGCAGGGGAGCCTGGGGCGCTGGTCGCTGCCGCACGGTAGAAAGTGACACGGGATGGGGCCTGCCTGCCTGGGAAGAGACGTGGATTAGGGCTAGGCTCCCTTGTTCAGGGACCAAAAGGAGACGGACAAATCGCCGATGATCACCAGCCCGGCCGCAAGACTCAGGGTCCTGTACTTACACCGTCCTCCTAAACAGGGAAAAAGACGCTGTCACGTCTTTCCTCTCTTTCGGCAGGCACGGGCAGCCGTGCCAGAGGACCCGGCGACGACCAGACTGACGACGACGATCCGATGGACCACCACCGTCCGCCCGTGGCTCGGCAGTCGGCACCTCGCCGTACACGTGGTCTCGTTGGCTTGCCCCTCCTTATGTCAAGTCCTCTTCTGCCCACCGGCCGCTGGACGGATCAACCAACGAACCTGCTCCTGGTCCTATCCGACTCCGATCTGTGGGCGGCTGGCATTTTTTTTTTTTTAATACGGCGGCTGGCTTTTGTTTTTAATACGGCGGCTGGCTTGTTAGCCCGCTAATCATAGGAGTATCCAGTTTCGTGGCGATGCAGCAATGGAAGTAGCGGCTACTCGTCACCATCATTAGGTACTAGTAGCTTAATTATGACTTGTTAATTTTTAGCCGCTTGCGTTTGCAAAATGACCACACGCTATGATATGCGATGCACCAGTGGGAGTCCGTCTAGGTGTACTTCTCTTTTGAAGTAAACCCGCCTAGTTGTGTAGTTTTACAAGTACTAGTAGTAACCGCATTGGGCCGAAAGAGACGCGTGTGAGAGGCATCTTCTGAAAGGGGAAAGCGAGAAGAAATCAAAGACCATTTGACCAGCTACGTCACCCGCGGACCTTCAGCTGAGCTCGCGTTGCGAGAAGAGAGGACCGCGTCGTGGCCGGGTCGGTCGACGCCGCTAAACCGTTCAACGGAAGCTCTCGGCGCTCGCGGCGTCGACAGGCGAAAGCGCACGCGGCGGAACCTGAGGCCGGGGCGGTGGTGACACGGTTGGTTGTGCGGTCCGTGGCCGTGGGCGACAGAATCCCGGGACTGGGCGACCGAGTCATCATCATCCTCTTTCGTAGTAGTAGCTTCCTCTTCAGTCGGAGTTCACTTCACATACGTGCCACACGCCGAAGCTGTGGTCTCCCTGCTCCGAAGGATCGTGCAGTGCATCCTGCTGTTCGTTAGGCTCTCGCTCCGGAATCTTCCTCTTTCCCTGGCTACTCACGCGCGCACTTGTCTGCTGCCAATTGATGAAGCGCCTTTTCCGCCGGCGATAAACAAAGCGCTAATGGCTTTCCGGTATATACTCCTATAGTATTCTTTTTCATTGATGATTAATAAGGCGTACTACCACTGGCACAGCGGAGTACTTGATAAAGACATAAACGACCGATCGTGGCATATTTTATGATCGTTAATTATCGTGGCTACTTGTGGTGTTTAATTAAAGGCGGACAGGGTAGACGACGGACGTGTGGAGACGTGCTCCTATTTGCAGCAGCGCCGCGACATGTTCAGGGAGAAGATCATGCGGACATCATGAACATCATCGCACCCACCGGTGGTAGAGCACGCGGAGATGCAGCTGCGTGGCGGTTGGCATCTGCAACATGGGCACCAAGCCGCCAGCTTGGTTTCATTTGCAGATCATCAGAGGGAAGGGAAAAAGAAATGAACAACAACTGCAGTCCGGCCGAGGAGAGGGGGAGGGCAGTTAACAGAGTGGACGTGCGACGAAGCTTGCTTGTGACACGGCAACCGAGACATGAAGCACGCGCAGAATAACCTGCCGCACAAACTAGAAAAACAGCCGGTTAAATTTTAAAATCAAAATGTAAACAAAATTCATCCACATGCTATAGTAAACCGAGCATTTTTAGTTTACCGATCATTTTTTCAATTGCCTGGTCGAGTTTCTAGTTTAGTGAAAATAATTATAAAACCTAATGGTTTTAGCAGTAAATTGCACAGTTTTTCTAGTGTTTTTAAAAATTAATATTTTATTTTTTCAAAAACAACGGCTTGGTGTTGAACAGTTTTGACTACGAAAACCACAGCTTTGTGACCCTTGCTCCCCTCTTTGTTTTCACCTCTGGCCTATGCCACAGGGGTGGAGCCAGGCAGTTTTGGTGGTGTCAAGTTGTCGGTGTTCTGACCACCGACACAGATAGTCGAAAGGAGATATGGTGCACTCTTCGTATTCGAGGTGGCCTAATCTACGAAAGACTCAAGAGTTAACCTGGTTCGGATAGCCGACGGGGTGTAATACTTTACGTACAGGAGTGGGTGGCTCTATGAACTCAAGAACACGAGTATAATGGCGGAAGGGCCTTGGCTTGAGCCAAAACCCTAGCACGTGTATGCGGATGTGGTTACAATAGACTGCTTGAACTTGGTTACTTGTCGCCTAAGGCCCTCGGTTACAAACTTGACGCCTATGGAACCTACTGGCCCTTTGTCAGGTGGGGTCAAAGTCGTCACCGAAGTTGATCCTCTAGCGCCCGTTGGCGCCGGAGCAGGCTGTCGGTGTCCTTCGATCGTCCTTTGTCTAATCGTAGGGGACAAATGACACTTTTCCGTTTTGCTTTACCGCCCGCCGGAATGCTTTATCGATCATCTGATTGCTTTACCTCCTTCTGCAATGCTTTATCTCCGGCAAGGCTGCTTTACCTTATGCTGTACGTTGTCAGAAATCTCTGTGCTTGTCAGAAGTTAACCGTTAAGGTGGTGGCCGACCCCTAAGGGTCAGGCAGAAGTGTTGGCTTCTAGCCGTTGGTAGGCTGAGTCTTGTTGTTACATGTCCTCGACCTTTCGATGGTCGAGCTGCTGCGCTCGTGCGGTCTCGACCCTTGGGGGTCGGGATGTTCTCTAGTGGCTTGATGTGATGAAGTCCTTCGTGGGCTGTAAAGTGATCCGTGGGTCGTAACCTATGGTTGGGTCTTTGTATTCACTTCGGGCCCATAGGTACCCGGGGTATATGATTTTGACAGTAGCCCCCAAGTCCTGCTCCGTTTGCAAGTCTTCGTTGTGGCGGTGTGAGGCTGATATTCGATGGTCGTCGATGTATGATCCTACGGGCGTGCGCGAGGCGTAGCCCCCTAAGCCCTCAAGAGATCTGAAGGGTCTGTTAGGGGTTTAATCCTCGCTTGGCCTTCAGTATTCAGTCGTTGATCCTAGGTCGTAGCCCCCGAGCCCCCAGGCGATCCAAAGGGTCGGTTGGAGACTGAAACTTCATCTTCATCATCGATGGTCGATGGTTAATCCTACGAGAGCGCGTGAGTGCGCCCGTAGGGCGTAGCCCTCGAGCCCTCGGGCGACCCGAAGGGTCGGTCGGGGGTTAAGTCTTCGTCTTCGTTGCGTAGAAATCCTACGGGTACACGCAAGCATGCCCGTAGGGCGTAACCCCCGAGCCCCAGTGCGATCCGAAGGGTCAGTCGGGGGTTAGTCCTCGAGATGAGAGTATTCGACCTCGGGGTCGGTCGAAACCGATTTTCATCGTCAGTTGTGTATTGGGTTAGATGCCTAGATTGAGCCGATCGGCCGGCTTTGTCTCATGATCAACATCGCGCCTAGGTCGGACTAGGCAGTCCAGCCATTTCCTATGATCAGCGCCCCTGGCAAGTGTCGGGCCAATTGGCTTGGCATCCGACCCTGGTCTGCCCTGATCCGTGAAGTTCAATCTCACGGCGTCAGTAACGGATGTCGGTAATAGCTCTGACGATCGTACGGTTCCGCTGCCTCCACATGAACAACGGATAGCATGTCTGGGAATTGTAACCATCGCACAATCTGGACGGTTAGATGGTGTCGATCGGACGGCCGTGGGAGCGCGACGGTTTGCGTGTGCTCGTCCCGTCAACTGGCACCTATCAGCCATTTACTGGCGTGTCAGACAAGCTCGTGTCACCTCCTTCGCAGCGAAGGTGTCGAGGTGGCGCCCGGTCCTACTTGTCAGTGGGCGGGGTGCCATCGCGTCGTGGGTCTTGGGGGTGAGAAACGTGCACCCCCTAGTTTTCTTTTAAAAGGGGCGCGAGGGATTTTGAAATCCAGCTGCCCATTCGCTTCCTTCGCCTTCAAGCTTCCTCGTCTTTGCTCGCTCTTTCGCCTAGGCTCACCGCCGCCATCTTCGTCACCGCTGTGCTCGTTCCGGCGGTCACCGTTGCTGTCCCCATCTTCATCGCCTTCGTCGTCGTCCCCGCCATGGGTGCTGCCTGGAAGAAGCCCGCCGTCTCGGAGACGACGCTCGTGTCGTACCAGGAGGCTGGCCTATTGCCGTCGAAGGAAGCCGACGAATGGGTGCCGGCAGAGAACCAGGAGGTGCCGGCGCCGACGGATGGTCAGATCATCAGCTTCGTCGCTTTTCTCGAGCACGGGTTGGAGCTGCCAACCAGCCTCTTCTTCCGCACGCTGCTCATACACTATGGCGTGTATCTCCACCACCTCAACCCCAACGGCATTCTTTCGATCGCGATCTTTGTCACGCTTTGCGAGGCGTACTTTGGGGTCTATCCTAGCCTCAAGCTCTGGCGCTATTTCTTCCATTCCAGCCAGCAGCTGGAGGGCGGCGTGGCTCGACAGGTTGGCGGCGTTGCGATCATGCTCTGGAGCACCGATGCGAAGGAGTACCTCAAGGTGACGCTGAAGAAGTCAGTGAAGGGTTGACACGACGGGTGGTTTTACATCAAGAACGCCACCCCCCGAGCTCTCGGCCTTCCGCGATGCGCCGGCCGAGGCTACCGACGTATGGAAGGAGAAACTATCGGCCGAGAAGAAGGAATCGTTGACGCTGTTGTGGCTGAAGATCAGGCGGTTGCGGGATGAGGGGTTGAATGGCTCCGCTGTTATTGCCACCTTCGTGCGCAACCGCATTCAACCGCTCTGCCTCCGGATCCACCCCATGAACGACTGCGAGGGGAAGGAGGACGTCACCTGGGAGGTGGTCGGGACGAAGCTGAAGGACAAGGAAGTCGTTCGGCGGGTCGTCAGGCTGCTCGAGGGGAACGTCTCCGATGAGGTGACCAAGGGGCTGCTGCCTCTGGACAAAAATCATCAGACCCTTGTAAGTTCGCTCCCCGCTGCCTTTGTTGTTTGAATTCGTAGAGTAGTTTGGGTCGGTCATAGATAGGAGTCGTAGACTTAGTCTTTGTTGTCGTCATAGGGTCTGTCGGAGACCGCACCGGGCTTGGGGTCGGGTGCTGCGAACGTGGTCGAGACGAGCGCGGCGGGCCTGTCCTCAGCCAAGAAGAAGAAGAAGCCTGTCAGGAGACAACATTGCAGGGGCTCGAAGCAATTCCCCCTTGACAGTCCGGCGACTACCCCGTTGGTCGCTCGGCCGACTCAGAGACCAGTTGGCACTCCGCCGGTCGGGCCTCCGCCACCAGCGAGCGCGAGGTCGGGGGTCCCGACCCCAACCTCTGGGGCCACCAAATAGCAGACGACAATTCCTGTCGACGTCGCAAGTTCTGCATCGTGCGAGGACGTGGGCCCGCCCTCGGCAAAGAAGACGATGACTGGGGGCTCGGGGAGCATCGAGGTCGATTCTAGAGCCCTCGCAGTCGCCTCCGCGGTCCAAGTGGTAGAGACAGGTGCGGTCCAGCCCTCGGGTGTGGGCCAATCGGCGCTGCCTCGTGCTCGGAGGATCTCGATGCGCCAGTCTAAGGCGTAAGTACCTGCAGCTTCAACTCAGTAGTAAACGTTATTTTGCTTAGTTCGTGTCTGACCTATTTTGAGATTTTGCTGGCCTCCATCGTCAGTCGCTGCTATGCGTCCCGTCGCGGTCGTCGCTACGTCGGTGTTAGCTTCATGACCATTGAAGTCCCCTAAAAGTTATGAATTGATTTTGGTAATTGAATGAACAACCATAGGTAACAATTGCGTTGTAGGTACCACCCCGCTATTCTACATCAATATGGTGGGCTTCCTCGATGGATGATAAAGACAAACCCTAAAAGAGGAGTTGCCGGGCGTCGGAGGACCAAGGCTAAGGACTAGCTAGAGAGTGCATAGGATCTTCGGTACTATTAAGGGGGATAAGGTCATTTGTCGCCTGCCATACAAGTGTCAGAGGGTGTGAATGCTCTTTAGATCCTCAGAAAGCACTAAAAATGGCAAAGGAAGCGAAGTCAGAGCTCAAGACAGCTGAAGATTCAGTCACCGAATAGTCCGGTGAACCCTAGAGGAGCCAGTCCCGAGAGAAGTACTCTCTAGAGTCGAGAAGGATCAGTCACCGGACAGTCCGTCGGTGCAATGACCGGAGTACTTGATGATGTTGGTCGGAGCGCAGAATCTCTGCGGGAATGCAGCTCTCCGGATATACGTCCTGAACGCCCGAGGCCCAACCTCGTGTGGTCTGAGGCGTCGGATGTGTTCATAGCTGCATTGACAATTACGGCAGTCAGGAGTTCCTTTCCGCCTGGACTCGGCGTAGCTTTCCCTCCTGGCTTGCCTTCTCAAATCGATGGTGTGGCGGACGTCGCGATGCTCCCCGAGGCGACGAACTGTGCCAGCCAGTGGTTGAGGATCTCGTGCCTCGGTCCGACTGCCGTGGCTATCACGGACCGGATTTTGTCGGTCGGCGCGCGGTCACTGAGAGCTGCGGACCTCAGAGTGCTGTGGTTGAAACGATGGTTCAGGTTGTTGAAGCGCGCCGTCGAGGTAGACGCATAGATGATCATAGGTCTCCTTAAGCATAGGGTTGTCGGGCATGGCGGACTTGTGGAGGACGTAAGACGTCGCCGCCAGCTTCTCGTGCGTCGTGTCGAAGATAGCCGTGCCGCCGTCCGTAATCTGCTGATAGGTGGAACATGCTCGAGCTCAGGCGCCAGCGCTCGTCGCAGCAGCACCCTTGGCCAGAGCATCATACTCGGCGGTCATTTGAGTCAGAGGGCGTCCTCGACGATGGAGAGAGCACGACGATGCGGAGAAGTCTCGCCATCCGGAGTCTTGTCCTTCGCAGCTTTAGGAGCCTGAAGCATGAAGCACTCCCACGTCGAGTCATGACTCAACACCGTGTGAGCCTGATGATGACAGGCCGCGCGCCGCTTGCGCGGGGCCTGCAGACGAGCTCGCCACCGTTGTCGGCGATGAAATCTAGGCTTCCAAAGTGGAAGGCCTGGCTAGCAGCGAAGACGGGGACGCAAAAACTCCCAAAACGCAGGTGAAAGATAGAAGTCTCTCCCACCAGGGCGAAAATTGAAGCCATCGAAAAGCGAAGCGAAAACGCATCACAAAAACCCCCTACCTGACGCGCCAACTGTCGGTGTTCTGACCACTGGCATAGTAAAATTTACATAATCGGAGGGAGATACGGTGCGCTTTTTATATTTGAGGTGGCCTAATCTACGAAAGACTCAAGAGTTAGTCTGGTTCGAGCCGCTGGCGAGGCGTAACACCCTACGTCCAAGAGTGGGTGGATCGGATGAACTCAAAAACACGAGTACAATGGCTGAAGGGCCTTGGCTCGAGCCAAAATCCTAGTGCGTATGTGGATGTCGTTACAATGGAGTGCTTGAACTTGGTTACTTGTCGTCTAAGGCTCCCCCGGTACCCCTTTATATAGAGTCGGACAGGGTTACAAACTTGGCGATCAGTGTCCTTCGATCGTTTTTTGTCCAGTCGTGGGGGATAGAGGACACTTTTCTGTTTTGCTTTACCGCCCGCCGAAATGTTTTACCGATCGTCTAGTTGCTTTACCTCTTTCTAGAATGCTTATATATATATATATAGTCCCTATATTCTATAACTGGCTACAATTTGTAGCCAGACCAAACCATCAAACCAAAGCGGCCCGCTCCGCTCGACACACCTGAAACCGGCCCAGCCCATCGCGGCACCTCGCATCGAACCACGCAGCCCCGGTTCATTTTAAAACGGAAGCGCTAATCCTCCGCGGCGTTAGTTGGACTGGCCGTTGAGAACTAGAAGCATCGACCTGGCCGGTTCGTTATAATTGAGGCGTGCCATACGATTTAGCCGGGTTGGTTAGCCATTGCTTAATCATTCTTGAAACGTGGTTAAATACATTGCAAGAATCTGGGGCAATAACATGTTATTTTAAATTTTTAGGTGAGAGGATTTCGATATGCAGGGAAGACTCAAATCTATTACTCTGAATACCAGTCAGGAGTCCTGGAAACTTGATCTTCCTGCAGCACCAATTCCAGCAGCTCGTGGTGTAAATGGTCAACCCCATGCCCAGCAAGGTCAAGTCCCAATTACAGAAGCTCGTATTACGTCTACTCATGTACCGGCACAAAGGAACAAAAGAGGTGCCGTCAGGTCGTCTGAATCTAAACCAGGAGGATGACAACGATGATTTCATGCCGCCCACAAAGCATCCATCATGTGGTGCAGGATCCAGTCGTAGTTGTGTCAGAAATATCGGAGATACTGCCAGCATTAAGGTACAGCACTTGCTTTTTTTCACTTCAAATGTACTTCTATAGTTGTTAATCATATTTTTTGTATTGTACAGATGCCTCCTGTTAGATGTTTGCCTGCATTCTTTACCAAATTCTGCGAGCATCTTACTATGTCACAGCGTAGGCGGATATCTGAGCTTGGCTTTGGCGAGCTTCTACAGTTTGACGCCAAGGATCCAGGAAGTAGCGACCTACTGGTTTACCTGATGGACAGGCTGAATCCAGAGTTTATGATCATTGAAGTTGGCAACGAAGGTGGCATTGAATTAAATGACCTCAGTGTAAACAAGGTTTTAGGTTTACCAATTGGAAAGAAAGATCCACCTTGCTCCACTGAAAACGATAATCAACGTGCTCTGGCTCAATTTAGGAAATCAGTCCATGTGGATCAGAATAAGGATGTCAAGTGCAAGCATCTTCTCGACCTTACATCAAAGTTATTTATTAATAATGAATTGGCTGTTAGGATTTTCTTTGTGATTGCCTTCAACAAACTGCTATTTCCAGCAGTGGATAATACTGTAAGCGGTCAGGATGCCTTCCTTACACAGTACATTTCTGATTTTCCAAACATAAACTGGGCCAAGGCAGTCCTAGACGAGATACGCCATGCTGCGATAATGTGGCGGAGCGAGAAAAGAAAACCCATCCCCGGTTGTTCAATATTCTTGATAGTGAGTTACTCCTCCAAATTATTTATTTACCTTAATAAGCATATCCTTGTATTCTCATTACTTTTTAATTCTCATTCACAGATATTATATCTGGACCACCTTGATTCTAGATGTTCATTTGTTCACTCTCTAACTCCACGTCCAAAATTCTTCAACAAAACTATCATTGAAAAGATAATTATTGAAGATAGGCGGAGAGAACAAGTCTGGGAAGATGACTTTCGGAAACCTACAGGTATTTCACCTTCTGTTTTTACATCTTTAGCAATTCTACTGTACATTCATCCATATACTTATGCAAAATACGAATTTGTTTTTTATGACATGCAGATGAGAAATATTGCTGAGACTTGTTACTGGTATGATAAAACATCTAACAGTTCTGTACCAGATGTTGAAAACCAATCAATGACACCAGTTTTACCCGCTGCTGAAGATGTTGGTGCATTATTAACTGAAGTATGCAGTGCTAAGTCAATAAAAATGGCAGCGGATGAGGTGAAAAAGTATGATGGCAAAGCAAGAAAGGCTATCAATCTCATTCAGTCTGGTTCTCAGATGCTTGTGGATGCACACACTGATTTCATCTGAACACTGCGTCATATTTTAGAGAAAGAACCAGCACAAACTACAAATATAGACCATTGCCTCAGAGACAATGTTCACGTTGAGCACCATCAGGGTCGAACAAATGTTGATTTCTCATTAGCCACTGGTGATGCAGCACCCAGCACTGAGAAAGACCCCCAAGGTACCACTGATCACAATCATTATATTGGTAAGTCATTGACATTAAATGTTATTTAGTGGTAATTCATTGACATTAAATATGTTA
>BCLF01000064.1:531328-548730 GCA_001602275.1 Zoysia japonica | reverse complement strand
CGGCCGCATGCCTGCCTGCGCACCCGCTTGCTCGCGTGATGACGCGCCCGCCCGTGCGCGCCCTGCCGCTCTCCGGCAGTCAGCCGCCTCACGACCTCACCGGCCCGCCCGCTCGCCCCGGTTGCCAGATCTTCTCTAACCTAGTGTTCTGGAAATGAAAAAAATTGGAGTTTCGATTACGGAGGGAGGCTGGATAAAGGGTGGCCGGGGTAGTTTGGTCTTTCCACACCCAGCTATCTTTTTTTCCGTTTAGTGTTTTGTTTTTTTAATTCATAATTTATTTTAACTCTAACGATGTAAGGAAGTGAGGTCAAACGGAACCTTCAAGTTTGAAAAGCACGGTCAAATTGTCAAAGTTGAGATTTTAAGGTCATTTTGGTTATTAAACTTTAAAATAGGGTCAAGGAAGCAATTATCCCTTATCTTTTCGCACCAAAAGTTAACATTTATAGTAATTTAACGAACTTGTGGCACAATTGAATTTCACTTTAAAAAAGTAATGACTAAATCACAATTAGACTTCAAATCTATGTCTAAAACACTATTATTACGAAACTCTTTAGTAGTACCTCCGTTTTTAAATTATTGATACCGTTCACTTCTAACATCAACTTTAACCATCCGTCTTATTAAAAAAATTGTACTAATATTTAAAATTATTAGTCATGTTTTAAATACAACTAATGATAAAACAAATAACAATAAAAAATTTTATATTTAAATATTTTTTTAATAAGACGAATGGTCAATTTATGTTAGAAATCAATAGTGTCAATAATTTAAAAATGAAGGAATTACTTAAGAGTTTTTTTAACTAATACTTAAAGAGTTTTTGTTTGAGAGAAAAATGTGATATCCGTTAACTTATGACCAATGCCAAATCCGCGGCCACTGGAGCAGTCACGTCATCAGGTACATTATCAGACCACAATTCCATCTGATCTTAAACTCACACCAATCTTAGATAGCTTATCTGCAACTAAATTACAAGTTCTTGATTAAACAAGACCCTTACACATGCAAATTCCATAAACATCAGGAATTTTAAATCTCAGAACAGAACTCCATTCAACGCCATATCGAGGAACTTGAGAAGCCTTCGTCAGATTAATGGAATCAATTTTCAGCTCAACTGGTGCCATTTTAAAATTTAAAATTTTGTCCACAAGATTATCATTCTCACTTCCTAACATAATACTCTCTATTTCTCCTCTTTTACTTTTTTTTTTTTGGTTTCAGTACACTCTATTTTTCACTCTTCCTTGATCTCCTTTTACAACAACCACAATACCTCCCCTTTTTATGTAAGAGGGAGTACTCTTAAACACAAGTGTTTGAGAACAAGGAACCGAAGTTATTGAACCCCTTTGACCAACAATCAAGTCCTGCTATCGTCCTGGCGGGTGCCGTGGCCTGTGGGCCTGTCCGTTACCACTCCACAACACACGGCTGCCAAGGCCCACTAAACAGATAAGCAGGCCGGCCCCCCAATCGACCGGACCCACACTTACCAACGCCGTTGGTGCCGTGCACCAGTAGCCCAACTCAACGGCGAAAACAGCAACGGCTAGTCGAGCGGGCGCCGCAAACGTTCCCCGTCTCCGTCACGCCTTCCGCCGGAGCAAACAACGGTCATATTACCGTTGTACTGCCCCAACCCCAACCCCATAAAGCTCCACCGCGACGCGCTCCTCCGCTGCCTCCACCTCCATCACCTCTCCGCCCCGGTCATCGACACCCGCTCCTTCCCTTCTCGCCGTTGTCTTCCTTGCCCCGCCGCCGCCGCAGCAGCTCGTCTCGGCAGAAGGAAGAAAGCGCCCACCGATCCGATGGAGACGCCGCTTTCCACCAGGAGGATCACCCGCTCGCTCGCCGCCGCCGCAGCGGCCGCCGCCTCCTCTGCCCGTGAGTCTACTTCTCCCGTCTCCAATCGCCTCGACTTCTTCTTGTCTCGCTGTTCCGCCCGATCGCGCTCCAAAATCGTTTCTTGATCTGTTCTTGCACGTGTTTAATGGCGGTCCTTTCCCTTCTTGATTTCTTTTCCCCAGAGAAAAGCGCCGCCGACTCGGCCGCCCACTTCACTCGGCCGAAGAACGCCGCTGGCGCCGTAGAGCGCGCCGCGCTGCACGACATCACCAACGACTCCCCCATCGTTGGCCTCGCCGCGGGCGGCCTCCACGACAAGACCCCCGCCTCCACCACCACCAAGACCCGCCCCAGGCCCCGCCGCACGCCCGGGTCCGGGGAGGCGCTCCTGCGCAGCCAGGTCAAGGCTCTGCTTCACAAGGTCAACGAGGAGCAGGGATCCGCCGCCGCGGCGGTGCTAGCCAAGCCCCCCGCGCGCATCCAGGCGCTTCTCGGCGTCGCCAGGTCGCCCGCGCAGCTCCTTGCGCCCACGCCGGCCAACACGCCGCAGATTGGGGTTGCATCTTCGACCAGGGAAGGCCTCCTGCAGCCTGATGGCTCCACGATGATGCCCAGCGTCCTCGAGGAGGAATCGCTGCTTCCTAAGCTGCAGGTGCGTATGATTCATCATGCACAGCCCTGTGATCCAAAATTTCGGTTCCTAGTAGTAGAATTGCAAAGGCTATTTCGAAAGGTCTTCTTTTTCCCCCTGGATTTGATGGAACGATCAGAAATTGTATTTAGGTTTCTTGCTCCATGTAGTAGAAAGCTTTAGCACCTGCATGATTCACTTAGTCTAGAAAGGTTAGATGCAAAGATTCTTGCTTAGTACAGTACTCAACTTTTCATATTACATTTGCTGCATTTGTCAGATATGAGTAAAAAATATTAACAGCACCTAACATGTCCAGAGCTTAACAGTACTGATCTTTGCGTTATGAACTGCTTGAATATGTTCTGAATTCCATTACAATTGTGTTCAGACTAAGCAGCAAGGATCTCTTCGGTACACATGCCGCATTTTCATATCCTAGTAGTACAACTAAATAACCGTGTTCACGCATGCTGTGCATATTATCAGATCAGGTCTAGGAGTAGTCAGTTTCTTGTTCTTGCAAGGTTAGCTGCGCCTAGCATTCCATGCCAACCGTGTTCACAGATTAGCAGTAGGCATATCTTTGGTATAATTGATGCAAGTGTTCCTGCTGCGTTGTCAGTAGTGAACATTAAGTTAGTTTCACCTAGCCTGGATAGCCTGTGTTGAATGGCGTGCCAACTCTGTCCATATTAGCGAATTCATATGTTGAACATCAACTTGCTGAAATAACTGTTGTTGAACTTGGCCCTGAACCTCCCTTTCCTGTTGTGCAGGTCATTGCAGCTTCCCTACCGCCATCACCGACAGAGGAAAACCTCGGCGAGGGCCAGCTGCACCGTGCGTTGGTGTTCGACGACTCCCCTGGGAAATCCGAGTCGTCCAACGTGTCCGGCGTCTCGTCATCCCTCAAGTTCCATGACAGCAGCAGCGGCAGCAACGCGGTCAAGTCATCGTCATCAACCGAGGACGACAGCTCTTCGGTGTGGTCCATTCAGGTCCACGCCAGCTCGGAGAAGGGCGACGACGAAGAACTCGGCGAGGAGCTGGGAGAGTACTGCACTGAAGAAGGGGACCCGGAGTACTGCACTGAAGAAGAGGAGGAGGACTGGGAAGAAGAAGGCAGCGACGACGACGGCTGCTTCGACGACCTCTGCTCCGAGATGAGCAAGATGACCGTGTTCGATGAAGAGGAGAAGGCTGCTGGGCTGCCGCAGTTCGAGGGGAAGCACACCCGGTTCATCTACAACGACGACGACGAGATCGAGAGGGTGGAGGTGGCGGCGTCAGCCGAGGCGAGGGCGGAGCTCGACTCCTTGCTGCTCAGGGGCCTGCCGATGCACAAGGGGAGGTATCTGCGCTTCAACGAGGACGAGGAAGACGAGGATTAGTAGCAAGCAGATAAATACAGCAGTTGTTCATTCGTCTCTGTCAATTATCTGCTGCAGTGGTGGTCGTTCCCTGACACCAACTAAACATGCAGTTCTTTTGGGGAGGGGCTCTGTTCCTACTTACATTCTGCTATTGTTATTTTTCTGCTTCAATTGTTCTACTACTATTAGTTAAAATCAATTTTTTCTAACTTTTACTAATAATATCTAGAAAATTATATAATTTTTAATATAAAAATATTTTTTTGAAAATTTACAAACCTCCGTTTACATACTTGTCAATTTTGACCTTTTCTACTGTTTGACCGTTTGTCTTTCTTGAAAAATTTGAACATAAAATATAATTTTTAAACTATATATGATTTAATTAACTATAAATATTTCATGATGAATTTAAAAAATATAATTTTTATAAAAAATACACGCCCTCCGTCCCATTTAGTTATAGATGATGTACTGAGAAAAAATGTGTATTCGAAAACGAAAATGACAAATAAAAGAAAAAACTTGTGTACTAATAAGATAAGCAATGATAGGTAATTGGGGACGAAGAGAGTAGTATCCTTCGATAATCTGCTGATAATAAAAATGTTTTCCCTCTGTATTTGTCACCGTATGAGGAGGAGAAATCGAGGATGCGTAGACAGATACTCCATCTGTTTAAATTGATGTCGTCCGTTGATTTTTAATATTAATTTCGATCATTCGTTTTATTTAAAAAATTAATAAAAATTATATATTTTGTTATAATTTAATTAATTAATATAGTTATTTAAATTACAACGTAAAATTTTATATATTTGAACTAATTTTTTAAATAAAATAAATGATCAAATTTAAAATTATAGCGGTGATATCAATTTAAAAACGGAGGAGTACGACACAAAGCGACATTCTTCACAGGCTGCTGAGTGTTGACTCTGTCGCGGCACCGCACGGGTCCTTCGGTTTGGTTTGCGTACTGTCACAAGAAAAGCGGCGACTGGGTCTGGGTTCACACGAAAATTGACCTGACCCTGTTACCTTGCTCACTTCCTCTCTTGTCTACGGCCATGAAAACCATGGCGTGCTCCCATACAAATGACTTTGGTTGTTTGAAGACATCTTTAGGCTCATTCAATATCTGATTCAATATTGTTGAAATTCTATGAAGTGATTCTTTAAAAGAAACTAAAGGCTGAGAGCTTTAAGTAGATTCTCTTGATTTTTTGAAGTAATTTTCTATCTTAATTTTAAAAGTTTATCTTAGAGAATCAAAAAAGATCATTTTTAGTCAAAGAATCACTTCACAGAAAAATCAGAAGTGAATCCAAATAATTAAAACTGAATCCAGAAAATCAAAAGCTGAGAGTTCTATCAAAGAGGCCCTTAATCAAAGTTACTTTAATAGTAATCTAGTATCCAAAATCTATCATATGCCTTTGAATCCATGGATTATTAGAGCTCTACCAGATCCTTTTGGCATGACTTTTTCATACTGACTTGTATTTATCCATGCATCATTGTAAATACAATAAAAATATTATTCATATAAGACACTATAGCTAAAATGCCAACCAGAGCCCACGTAAGCCCTCTCATATGGGCTCAAAGTCTCCATGTCATGCTAACTTGTTCAGCTTTTGTCGGCGTAACTAACAAAGGTAGAAGTACTAATTACTGCACCAATGCATACAAGCACTTTAGACTACTCTCTTCAATACAATTATTACCATTATTCTTAACGTTTTGTATATGTCATCATCAAACATTGAAAACATAAATTACAAATAATTTTAAAATAGTTAAGGTTGAAAATGTTAAAACTATATGAATAGATTTGTCTTTAAAAATTGAAAAAATTTCTTTTTTGTCCCTAAAAAACTCACTGCTTCTTTCTTTAGCCTTTTTTATTTTGAACTTCCCTATCCGAACAAAATTTCAACTTTCATTTCCTTTTTAGCCCTTCCGTTAGTTAGGCCACTAGCAGTGTTAAGTTAAGAGTCAAATGACCATTTTACCCCTTCCATAAAATAAACCACTGTAATGTCAGCTTATATTTGTTAAAAAGTTAACACTATCACGCTTTCAATATAGTATATGTTAAAAAATAACAATATTATGATTTCATTTTGAAAAATAGTGCACCATCAACTTATCACAAATACAAGTTGAACTTGTGGTGGTTCATTTTTTGAGAGGGTAAAATGGTCATTTGACCCTTAAATTAACACCATTAGTGACCTAAACTAACGGAAGAGCCAAAAAAGGAATGAAAGATGAATTTTTGTCTAGATAAAAAAGTTCAAAACAAAAAGGGACAAGGAAAAAAGCTGTGACTTTTTTAGGGCCAAATAATGAATTCTCTATTAAATTTTTTTCATAAAAGTATACATATATCACTTTTAAATAAAAACTTATAAAAAATACGAGTCAAAGGTGCATTTTGAAGATCGTGTCTTATCTAAAACATCGAAATATGGAACCGAAGGGAGTAGCATATTTTGAGCAATACTAGTATTTATAAAAAGTAAAAGAGTAGTATTTCAAGTAGAAGGAGATGATTGTAATAGTCGGTCTAACATTGAATTTAGTACTCCGTATATACCCCTCCATTCCTAAATTGCTGTCCCCGTTAACTTCTAACATTAACTTTGACTATTCATTTATATTAAAAAAATTAATTCAATGTGCACAATTATAATTTGTGATTCAAATATTTTTAATGATAAAATAAATTATGTACTTGTGTTTGTGTGAAAGTGAGGGAGTACATTGAAAAAACTGTTTTGAATTAGTGAATTTTATAAGAATTGTAAAAGATTAATTTTATAAAATGACATAGAATTTGATAAATTTTCCAAATTCTGAACAGATCTTAATCTACAGTGAAAGGACATAAGACGCCCAAAGCCATGATATGTGTGGCATTGAGCGCGTAAGTTTAGACAATGTTTGTTTGAGTTGGAGCTTTGAGTTTTTAGAAAAGTTGAATGATTGCTTGTTGAAAAGCTGGCTGCTGAAATTTGAATGTTGACTTTTGATAGGACTTGAGGTGCCTGATCTTTCGGTGAGGTGATAGCTATCGATTTGGTGGAGTCGACTCTCAAGATCCGACTACAAACGAACAGGTCGTGTGCGCCTTAGCAATCGCAGAACCAACTCTGAATGGTTATTGACCTCGCCGAAACAGCAAGATCAACCTGATCACAAAGATCAATTCCTGCAAGTAATCGAAGAACAAGCAAGAACAAGATGTGACAAACCAGAAATCTCTTCAAATGTGGGGTTCTCAAATGGTTGTCTAACAGGTAGTCGTTGGACACAACTGAAGATCAGAAAAGTTTGCAAAGTGCTAAACTATAACAAAAGAAAACCCGAGTGTTTCTGGTGGCGGCTAGGACCTTTAAATAGGGTGGAGGACGACTAGAGGGTGCTGGGGTCGTCCTCAAACCCTAGAACGCGCCCCTAATGGGCTCAAATTGATACATGGGCCAACGGCTCAAGTTGAGGTGACGCAGCACTTTCTGTATAAAAATGACGATTGGCGCTGACTCCGACGTGATATGAAGGTGAGGTTGGATCCATTCGAAAGTAGACTTCGTGAGTTTTACAGAATGTACTTAAACATCCAAATTGGATTTTATATGAAGTCGTGGCTTTCGTTGCAAATTTGTACTGTTTTGCAGTCCGAATCCACCATGCGTGAATAATTTCATTGATGTCCTCATCAGAGGATATGATGTCCACATCATCCTCACCCACTTGAATTAGAGTCGTCTTCGACTCAATTTCAGATTGCAAAAGCACCAATCCAATATGCCCTTCTGAAATTATAAAAGGTGGAGGCCACGGAGGTATGTATGTGATCTCATTATCCTCTCCTATTTGATTTGGAGTCGTCCTCGACTCAAGCACAGTTTTAAAACCAGCCATGCAACCGTGCCCTTTAGAAATTTCAAAAGATCGAGGCCACGGGGGTATATATGTGATCTCATCATCCTCCCTCGATTCATTTGGAGTCATCCTCAACTCGAGTTCAGATTTGAGAACCGCCACTCCACCGTGCCCTTCGGAAATCATGAAAGGTGGCGGCAACAGGGGTATTCTGATGCGGTCAAGTGGCACAGCAGGAACATATAAGATTTCATCATTCTTCTCTTTTTGTAGTAAGCCGTCCTCGGCTTGATCCAGTGGTCGACAAAGTTACTTGTGGTCAGATTGAGACGGATGATGAGCAGAACGTCAGGCCCCAACAATACGTTCTCCTGTGTCCTGAGCTGCTCCTGTTGATAGAAAACAAAACTAGAGAAACTTTGCAATCTATTGTTAGTGTTAGTGCACGTCATTGTTTGATTCTGATTGTGTATTTCCAAACTGTGTTTCAGATTAGAGCATATGATGACTTTAGACACTAAGAAATCTCCAATCTCATCATATTTGCCAATTGCATGAAAAACACATAGCTCAAACATTGCAAACTACAATTCTAAAATAATTTCTTCTTCAAATAACCCAAGTTAAAAGGAACATCAAATTCAATATAACCTATAATTGTTAAAGAAGATCTGAGCTTAAACTTTTTCTCATTCATATCAGTGCAATGAAAAGGCCTATCCTCAACAGGTGTAGACTCAACTGCAAAATTTTGAACACCCTGCACTAGTTGTGTTTTTGGGATGAACGAAACTTGTTCACACAACTTGACACAATCATAGGACAAACGTGCATTACGAAATAAAGCATAAGTCATGGGAGGCTCAAATAAGCTTTGCAAAATATTATGATGAAGATTGGGCAATTGCAGTTCAGCACAAGCAGCATGAGAGGATCGGGATGTGGTGAGAAACTCACAGTGTGTTGCATTTTTGTTACTCTCCTGGAATATAGTAGGTGTCACACAAGCATCATTATCCATTGTTGCAGCTACTAGCTCAACGTCTTCTTCAGTTTTATTCTCACTCTCCTGTACGATGTTAGGCATAGGACAAAAAACAGAAGAGTGCTCTCTATCACACAACTTCTCTTTATCACATTCTCCTTGTGACAAAGGCATATTAGCAATACATTCGATGAATCTGTGATGGTGATTATTCATGCTTGAATCTTTAAATGATAAAAGTTGATTTTCAGCATTACAAGCAAGCAAAAACAAGTGAGAGATTAAGCTGTAAGTTTGACAAATGAGTAACATTTGAATTTCAGAATTGAGACCTTTCATAAACCTCCTCATTGTATCTTTTCGGCATTCATCTAAGCCACCAAACATGACACAAATCTTAAAGTCATGAAAGTATTCTTTAATAGTCATACTATCTTGCTTCAAGTTGTCTAATTTGGCACTCAAATAATCAGCATAAAATGCAGGAATAAAAATATTTCTAAAATGACATTTGAAGTCTTTCCAAGATGCTGAAACTTTATTGTGCCTACAAATATATTTCCATTCAAGCAAAGCACTTTCAGTCAAAACACTTGAGGCAAAGTAAATCATTTATTTTTCAGACAAGTCATGTGCAGTAAATTCTTTATTTACATTCAGTTCCCAATCAATGTATGCATGAGGATCAAATTTCCCAGCAAAAGAAGGTATTGACGAACTGATGACTTGCAAAATATCATCATTTACCTCATATTGAAGCATCTGCCCATCTTTGTGGGGATGTAAACCACCAGCTCACTTTTTTTTATTGTGTCTATCATGGTTAGTAAACAGCAAAACAAATTGACAACGAGCTGCCTGCTCAACTAAGTTATTATATGTTCTTACCAAACCAGCAGAGGTGATTTGCAACTAATGATGTCAACGAGCGAAGATTGGTGGAGCGATTGCCACGGACACAACCTGTTTGCTGTAGTAATCTGTGGAGCTTGGACAGTTTCAATTTGTAGCAAGGATTAGCACAATCAAATCAGCAAATGCAAAGTTGAATAAGTGTTCAACAACGGTATGGTGCTGGTCTTAGGCTAAACCCTGCTAGAGACGCGAGCCTAGACACAAAGATAGTCCAACAAATGATACAAAAGACTTAGGATAGTAGCAACTAAAACACGCAGCACTTCTCTCTTTTTTTTTCAATTCTTTGACTTTCTTTTTTTTGCAACTTCTCTCTTTTTTTCCTTTTCTTTTCTTTTCTTTTCTTTTTCTCTCCCTCTGTTTTTTTGTGATGGAATGAAAATAGAGATAAACAAAAGTGCAGGTAGCAGATAGCAGATAGGATATCGTAGATCTCTTTTGCGATTGCGACACGCTCGGGTGGTATTTTATGGCAAGTGTGGATCCATTGGAAAGATAACACAGAGATCTTTCTAGATTGTATAAAAATGTGCTAAACAAACAACACATCGCGGAGATATGGTTGTTTTCTTCCGTACCAAAATCTAGTAACCGAATCTGTTATTTGCAACAAACTCAGATCTAGATTGATTTCATTCTTCTATTGTAGATATGAGCCAGGAATGTGACAAGAACTCAAAACTCTAATGGATTAAATGCAAAGATCAGCAACACGACACGATGATGCAACCACGAATTCAACAACGCAAATTACTGAAAAGTTGAATGATTGCTTGTTGAAAAGCTGGCTGCTGAAATTTGAATGTTGACTTTTGATAGGACTTGAGGTGCCCGATCTTTCGGTGAGGTGATAGCTATCGATTTGGTAGAGTCGACCCTCATGATCCGACTGCAAACGAACAGGTCGTGTGCGCCTTAGCAATCGCAGAACCAACTCCGAATGGTTATTGACCTCGCCGAAACAGCAAGATCAACCTGATCACGAAAATCAATTTCTACAAGTAATCGAAGAACAAGCAAGAACAAGATGTGGCAAACTAGAAATCTCTTCAAACGTGGGGTTCTCAAATGGCTGTTTAACAGGTAGTGGTTAGACACAACTGAAGATCAAAAAAGTTTGCAAAGAGCTAAACTATAACAAAAAAAACTCGAGTGTTCCTGGTGACGGCTGAGACCTTTAAATAGGGTAGAGGACGACCAGGGGTGCTGGGGTCGTCCTCAAACCGTAGGACGCGCCTCTAATGGGCTCAACTTGATACATAGGCCAACGGTCTAAGTTGGGGTGATGCAGCACCTTCTGTATAAAAATGATAATTGGTGCTGACTCCGATGTGATATGAAGGTGATGTTGGATCTATTCGAAAGTAGACTTTGTGAGCTTTTTAGAATGTATTTAAACACCTAAATTGGATTTTATATGAAGTCGTGGCTTTCGTTGTAAGATTGTGCTGTTTTGCAGTCTGAATCCACCATGTGTGAATAATTTCATTGAAGTCCTCGTCAGAGGATATGATGTTCACATCATTCTCATTCACTTGAATTAGAATCGTCGTCGACTCAATTTCAGATTGCAAAAGCGCCAATCCAATATGCTCTTCTGAAATTATGAATGATTTAGACCACAGGGTATGTATGTGATCTCAATAACTTTTGTAATATACTTTTAACTTGTCTGTACAACAAAAACTAAAAAAATAGTCTTTAAGTGAGATTTTCAGCTTTAGTTCATTTCTGTAAAAATTCACTTTTCAACATCAAAATATAAGTTTTTCAGAATCTTATTTATTTCAGCATATTAATTTTCAACTTTTTAACTAAAAAAGTCATCTAAAATGGTGAAACAAAGATAGTCTTAATCTGCGCTTCTGTCCAATCTAATTAGGCGCACATGGCCTCTCCACGGCAGGGACAAGACAGGGCTTTGGCCGCGAGCGCCCGGTAATCGTCGCTTCTGGACTTTGAGCTAATCCCCTCGGCGGCGGCCGGTCGGCGGTGGTGGCGATGTCCAAGCAGGATACGTTGCAGGGTAGAAAACGGAAAGTTAGGTGCGTTGAGCAGGGCCGGCAGGCTGAGGCGAGGGAGGGCAGCGTTCGTTGGAGAGCAGTTTAACCGGTTTATATGAAAATATAAAAACCAATTAAAAACTGTTGGGCACTGCTATAAATGTAAAAATCATATGTTAAAATGAAAACCATTTTTTATTTTAAATTTTAAACTAAATCAGTTTGATCGGTTCAGCTGGTTTGAGATTCGAATGGTTTAGAATTTTTATTTTTATTTTTTTAAAAATTTAAAAATGAAAAATCAATCCTCTGATAAAATTGAACAAAACTGATTTCATCAAAAATAAAAAAATTGGATCGGTTTACCGATGTTGTTAACCTTGGAGGACAAGACAATCCCCATTTGCCGTAGCAGCCCGCTGCTACTGGAGCCCCCCTTGCCGTCCAAAGTCAAGCTGGTCTCCTCCTCTCAGGCTCTGAGCAAGCCGCTGGGCGGGTGAGCTGGAGTGGTCGCGCTGAGTTCACACACTGCTCCTTCGCTTGCCACTTGCTTCCCCTTCCGTGTCCTCTTTCTCCCGCGCGTACGCCACGCCCGGTTCCACCCACCGCTCAGGGTCACGGACGCGCTCCTGGCCGCCGCGGCGCCCATGCCCTCTTCCTCCCTGAATTGACCACGCCCCAGTCGGCTCCTGATCCCGATCCGGCTTCTCGCCATGGATCGCGCCACGAGCAGCGGAAGCAGCTCCTCCGCGGCCAGTCAGAACCCGCACCTCGGGGTCAACAAGCTCGGCCGCTCCATCCGGAAGGCCACGCCCCCGCCGCCGCCGCCGCAGCAGGCCGTCGCTTCACGCCCGCCGCCGCCGCAGCCGCAGGTCTACAACATCAGCAAGAACCACTTCCGCGACATGGTGCAGCAGCTCACCGCCGGTACGCCCTCCCCGTCGCCTCCTCCCCTGCAGTACCAGCAGCGCCCGCCATCGCAGCCCAAGCCGCCCTCCATGCGCCTGCAGAGGATCCGCCCGCCCCCAATCGCCACGCCCGTCGCGCGGCCCCCGCCGGTCAACCCTCACCAGCACGCCGCCGTCCCCAACCCTAGCCACGCCAACCCGGCCTTCCACCGCCCGCCGCACCCGCAGCCGCAGCAGCAGGCGCCCGGCCCCGCGTGGGCCGACTCCCCGGTCTCCGCCTACATGCGGATCCTCGAGAATTCCCTTTTTAGCGCCACTCCTCCTGGGGCCGCAGCCGCGGCCGCTGCCGCCGCCGCCGCCGCTGCCGCTGCGAGACAAGCGCCTCCACCACAACATCCTCATCCGCCACCTCCGCCGCCGGTGCCGTCTCCGGGAATTCTCCCTTCCCCGAGCGGTTTCCTCAACCTGCTCTCGCCTACGCCCAGGTCGCCGTACCCGCTACTCTCGCCAGGGTTCCAGAACCCGCCGCTACTCACGCCCAACTTCCCTGCGCTGTCGCCGCTGCCAGGGCCAGGCATTCTAGGGCCAGGCCCTATGCTGCCTCCGTCGCCAGGGCTCTGGTTCCCGCAGTCTCCGTCAGGACTTCTTTCTCCATCCGGATTCTTGCCTATCCTCAGCCCAAGGTGGAGAGATATGTAGCGATGATGGCTCTAAGCAACAGCTGCCACTGTGAAGGTGGCCGTGTAACATTTGACGGTAGGGAGGTAGCCCTGGTGAAGTCAGTTCAGTGGGTCGTCGGCCAGAGTTTCCTGGAGGAGGATGCTACAGGTGGGTACAACTTTGGACCCTGATACTTGTTACTTGTGTAATTGATTAGACAGACTCTGTAAGGTTGAGATATCTCATATATTTGTAATTGTATATCTGGGGAAATTTCAATTCATTCATCCCTCTTAGCTGCAATAGCAGGACAGGTTAAACTGGCCGTGTTGTAGTGTAGATGCTTGGGTGATTAGGCTTGAAAATCTGTAATTGTAAACCTTTAGTTCAAGATTTGCTCTTTCTGCCACTGGTTGCTGCAGTTGTAAACCTTTAGTTGAAGGGGTAGCATGGGATTGATGGGAACGATAAGATAAACATCCTGGGCACCAACTGGTCGGAGAATTGCAGCCAATAATTGTTTGTTCATGTCACAAAGACATGATCAACAAGTGCTTATTCATGTCATGAACCCAAAAAAGGCCTTATATTTTTCTTGCTGTTATCATGACTTACTCTCAACATTATGTTATATTGTGCTAATTGTATTATATGCAAGATAATGGTTCCCTTTTTTTGGCTCATTTTTGCAGTGTAACAATTTTCTGATCTCCGTGGTTCATATACATTTCTATATTGGAATTGATATAGAAGTAATCTAGGTTTCAGTGCAATTACCTCAGTTTGTACCTGTAGTCTTTAAACCACAAAGAAAGCTCACAAGTTTGCTGCCATAAATTTAACATTGAAAATACTAGCTTGCATCAAAAAGAAAAGGTCCCTAGTTTCTGACCAGGAGAGCAGGGTTTTTATTCATACGATAGCTTTCATGATATACAAAGATTTCTACTTCCTGATAGTATTTTTGTATGTTTAGTAATTTTATTTTCTTCCTTACATACAGTGGTGGTTGGACCAATAATGATATGTAATACATAGTATCATAGTTAGCAGCATTATGCAATATCATAGTTAGAGGCATACCACTTGTAACTAGCAGTTGGAAGTTTTCAATCTGCAAATATTACCTGGGTTGATTAATTTTTCTCAACTTGTTTCCTTTGATGTACTCTATGCTGGGAATCCACAAAGCACAATTATTTTATTGTTCTTAAAGTAGGGAATAATTAAAGGGTGGTCCTTATTATTCTTCTGTATGCAACTACTATTTTTACGGACTGCATCTCTTATGAGTAAAAGACTTAAATAAGGTCTATGTAAAATTGCTGTTATAAACTGGCACTGATTTTCTTACTGTACTGTTCGTTTTGTAATTTATCCTTAATTGAATATATGCAAATTTTAAACTTTCAATCTGCAAAGTTGATTCTGGCCTAAATGGTTGAGTTGCTGCACCTCTGGAGGTCACAGTAGATTGGATTTTATATAGGCTTGCTCGTTACTGAATGTGAGCAGTTATTCAAGGAAATCATTGCACAAATGTAATTCTTAAACAGCTCATATAATGACTGGATGTTGCAAAAATCTGCATATGTATGTTGATAGTTTCTGTGTGAGTTAGTCTCATGCCCAAGGAACTTTTCTGTGTGATCTTGCAATACTCCGTAGGCTTTTCGCCATGATATTTGTATTCATGGCATGACAGCGAAAAAAGCCCATGTTATGAACAAAACTTCTCAAAGTTCAGTCCATGTACTTCTTATGTTTTTTGTTCTGCTGATGTCTACAACCTTGTAATGTGATTGCAGAAACCAGTCCTGTGTTGTAATGTTTGCTTCACAGCCCTCATCATTCTAACCCACATTAAGTTAGATTGGTGCGTGTGTTCACTTTCTTGATTTCTCTGATTTGTTTTGAAGCCTGCCGATTCTGTGCCAATTTTCTGCAGTACCTTTTCGATTATCTGTTGTGTTTGATCTAGCGCTAAGTAGTAAACAAGCTCGAAGTGGCTGTCACGGTCTCATGACTATCATCATGCTTATTACTACTGCCTTGTTACCTTTTGTCCCTCGTATTCTTGTGGAGAAATCAAAATCAAAGAGCACTACCAAAAGACGACGAAGAATCTGGGGGCAAAGGCGTGGAACCGGAATGATGGCTGTGTGCTGCTGGTCCACACCCTAATCTACCTCATCTGCTTGCTTGCCTCTTGGTTCGGCTCACACTCGACAGGCTACAAGAGTTTTTATTCATTGTTACAGTACACAACGAACGTTTCATGGCCAGGCCAGGTTTTGACGGTATTCAACATTCAACAAGACTGAAGATGAACAAATCTCCAGGTAACAGTTGCTGCCTCTCGTGACTCGTCCTGCCATACTACACGCTGGGAAGCGATAAAATGACTGGTGTTCCAGTCTTTTACTCATCCATTCAAATGTATTCAGTGCAAAAAAATTTTGTGCAGGGGCGATGAGGACCATGGTTTCAAAAACAATTCAAAGCTGGCTGGTTTTCGGGAACCGGGTGTGGCTTGGTTAGCAAACCAGCTGGTTTTCCTCGAAAGATAGACCTGTGTATCATAGCAAAATGGCTTTTGACCACTTTCTGGTAAACCAGTTTGTTTTTGGCACTGTTTAAAAACCAGATGGTTTACGGTTAGTGAAACTTGGTACTCTCTCTCTCCCTCCCCTAGAGGTTGTTTTGAGCCTTAGATATGAGAATTAAAGAGACGGGAAAAGATAAAATGTGTTAAAAATAAAAAAGAAAAAAAATAAAAATAGAGAAGTATTAAAAAAAAGAAAAAATGTATTAAAATGTAAAAATGACTTATAATTTAAAAAAATTTAATAACTTTAGAATAACTTATAATTTGAGACATAGAAAAGTAAAATGGCAACGACATGCCATCGGTCTGCATCTCGGATGGTGGACTGATTGGTCAGTAGACATCTCAACCTCTTTTGAGTTCTCAAGGACCGCCTGATTGCGACTCGATGGGATGGGTGCAGAAATCTTTGTCCTGGGCTGCAGTCCGGAGCAAGGGCAGGACGAACGGTTCCTCAACGACACTAGTGGCAGGTTGATGCACACGGCTATAGCATTAGACTTAGTCCACCGGCAGTGGCGGACCCAGGATTTTTTGGTTAGGTGTGCACCCAAATTTTTTTTCCCGTAAATTAAATAAAAATATGAAAAAAATACAAAAAAATATGTAAATGCGGTCACTTGATATTAATTGTTCGATGATCACAATCGGTCTTACATAAATAAAAGTAAATTAATACAATACTAATATAGTTCTTTCACTTTGCGCTTCCGCATTGCCATGAAAGACTCAATTATGTCATCCTCGCTTACTTTAGAGAAGATATTTCGCTCAACAAATGTGATCAAACAATCATTCAAATACTCATCACCTATTCTGTTTCTCAACTTATCCTTCACGAGATTCAATGCAGAAAAAACTCTTTCAACACTTACAGTCGCCACCGGTAGGATCAATACCAATTTTAGAAGTGTATAAACCAAATCATAAAGAACATGCTTATTTGTTTTAACAAGCCTGATAGAGAGCTCACCAAGACTGTTTAGACCTATGAATCTGTCATCCTTCCTCATGTCATCAATGAAAATATCAAGTTGGAATTGAAGCCTTATCAAGTGAGTACTTAAAAAGTCTTTGGGATAAAATTCAGCAAGCCTAAGTATTTTACGTGAATCGTAAGCAGCAAAGGAATTAGATGGATGGAGTGCTGACATGCAAAGAAGCAACTCCATATTTACCTCATCGAACCGATTGTCAAGCTCTTATCTAATTCTATCAATAACACAAATATATACTTCTCTTCTATAATGATCATCAACTGTTTGCTTAGGATAGAACCTCCATGATCTTCTATGAGGCAAATATTTCCCATCCAGCGGTGGCACTTCAATGCTATGTTTAATGCAAAACGGTATAACCTTTTCTTTAAGGAACTCTTCCCACCCATCTGACCTCATTTGTTGCAATCGTTCTTTGGCCAAAATTACAAGTGACATTGCATTAACGATATCTTGATCCCTCTTTTGCAAAGATTGAGACAATTCATTTGTGTATCCAAGAATGACAAGCATCAAATGTGCATTAAACACAAACTCAAATGACTCAAGGGAGTCCAC
>BCLF01000064.1:514428-529091 GCA_001602275.1 Zoysia japonica | reverse complement strand
CAGGCCGCAGGAAGGATCGATTTCACGCAGTGAGGTCGAAGGATTGTATCGCCGCCGTCTCCGTTTCGTGAGCAGCACTCAGCCTCGCATGCAGGAGCGGTAGTTGGGGAGACGAATGAAAAAAATGATCGATACGACTTCCCAGGCACGTAACTGCCTCCTAAGCTCTTTAATGCTTGAAGATTTGAACTAATTGCATACTATTTAATTTTTTTTGCCCAAAATTCCAAGCTAGTCCCTGGCCCACCTGGACTACCCTGTGGGTCCGCCCCTGTCCACCGGTAAATCTTCACCACAGGTCCACAAGCTCTGCTTTGTTCCACAGCTCCAGTACCCTCGCACGGCAACCTCCTGAATTTTCACTCCCTCCGAGTTCTCTTGGATCGACCAGACTCGGGTTTTGAAGGAACTTTATCCTTTGTATAGAAATTTAAGGTATATGGAAGGTACACAATAATGTATTGCTCAGTGTTTAGAATAAGTATTACTCCCTCTGTCTCATAAAAAGATTATTTTTTATCTTCAGACTTCAAATTTGACCACTCGTTTTATCTAAAAAATTTGTGAAAATATAACTTATTTTATTGTGAATTGTTTTATCATTACAAATACTATAAGCATGATTTATTTGTTTTTTATATTTGTAAAAAAAATTTAAATAAGGCGAGTGATCAAATGTGCTTTCTAAAAGTCAAAAAATATCTTTTTATGGGACGGAGGTAGTACATGATTACAAATCACTCATGTTGTATTATAAGCATAACAGAGTTTCAGTATCAAATCAAAGTTTTATATGTGTTGACGTCGAAATCGGATTCAGGTCAACGCACAGCTCGCACATTCATGTGCGAGAAAGCCGATGTCTCTTCAACGCCGAGTTTGGACAGCATCTGGACAATCCCGCCTCGAGAGGGACCCCGTCAGAGGAGGATAGTCCTAGGGTTGATCCGGGCTCGGTTAGGCCAGCCGGATCGTCTTCGATCGTCGTCGGGACGAAGTAAGAACAACACGAGGGTCAAGTAAAAGAATTAGGGTTTGAAGAAGAATGAAAAATGTAAGGCAAATGATAGGTTCGATTGAGATGCTCTTCAACTCGTCATGGGCCTCTGTTTTATAGAGGTGAGATGGTCTTATCCCGCAGGGCAACTAATCTCGCGAGTTAAGAAAAAATTAGAATCAATCTGCTGAAAACTTTCCTAAATCGGCATTACAGGAGACTTCGGTAAAGTGTCGAATACTCCAGTGACCGGAGTCTCCGGTAAGATGCCGGAGGTTCCGTCGTGTAATTTCGAGAACCCGATAGGGCCTATCGAACCCTTCGATAGCGTGCCGGATACTCCGGTGGGCCAAGTGCCCAAACTTAAGAGGGCTCATCGGACCCTTCGGCAGCGTGACGAATACTCCAGTGGGCCAAGTGCCCGAACCCGAGAGGGCTCACCGAACACTCCGACAATGTGTCGGATACTCCGATGGACTAAATGCCTGAGCCCGAGAGGGCTCACCGGACACTCTGACAACGTGCCGGGTACTTGGTGGCCTTGTGATTTTTGAGTGTCAACATATGTCCCCTGTTTTTTGGTGAAATTCCTACACCATAAAACACTTAAGCATCCAAAAACCTCTAGGGGCGATGGTTTTCCTGACTCATCGGCCATTGTACCAACTTTGGCAACGATGTTCTTCACATCGGTCACTTTTCTCTTACGCTTATTGTCATACACTTGGATGATACTTTTTCAAAGTATCGGCCATTAAGGATCCTAAGTAATGATTCCCTCGAACATCTTCCAACATATATGCATTTTCGGTAATGACTTTTACTATTCTATATAGCCCTTCTTAACTAGGAGACCATTTCTCGAACTTGTTACTTCTTGTGCCTACGAGGAGAATAGTTTTCCAAACCAATTCGCTCGCCTGAAAAGTTTTGGCTTTCACTTTCTTATTGTAGGATCTAGCAACTCGCGCTTTATCCTTCTCAATCTCTCTCAAAGCACTCAAACGCTTATCGGCGACTTCATCAATATTGTCTAACATTAAAGTCCTATACTCATCAGTAGATAAGTCGTTTTGTCTATAGCTAATCTTAGAGCTCCTAGATTTATCTCGACGGGTAAAACAGCCTCTTGTCCATACACAAGTTCATATGGTGTTACCTTAGTTGCCCCATGTCAAGATATCTGATGAGCCCACAATGCTTCTGATAACACTTCATGCCATCTTTTTGAATGGTTCTCTATCTTTTTTTAATGAGTTTAATCAATGTTTTGTTACTAGACTCGGCCTAGCCATTGGCCTGAGCATAATATGGAGATGAATTGAGTATCCTAATCCCGTAGGATTCGACAAGCTCTTTTAATATGACCAGACGTAAAGAAAGTACCTTGGTCAGTAGTTAAAGTTTGCGGTATGCCGAATTTATGAATAATATGCTCGGTAAGAAACTCAATTACCTGTTTGTGTGTCATGTTCTTGAGAGCTACCGCTTCGGTCCATTTGGTGAAGTAATCTGTCACTACTAACACAAAGCAGTGCCCCTTCGAAGAGAAGGATATATTTGCCCTATGAAGTCCAATCCCTATCCTCGGAATGACCATAGCTTTATGATGGGGTTCATCATGGCAGCGAGTGCCAATTGAATATTTTTAAACCTTTGGCACTCTTCGCATCCCTTGTACTAACGATAGCAATCGGCAATCATGGTTGGCCAATAGAACCCGACCCTTCTTAATAACCATTTCATTTTCAAAGCTGATTGATGCATACCATAAATGCCTTCATGAACTTCTCTCATAGCTACTTTAGCATCATCATCACCCAAACATTTTAATAGAAAATCGTCACCATTAATCAAAGTATACTTAAAAGCCACATGCCGAACTTTCCTATCTACACTTTGGGTTGGGCTACGAATGTATGAAATTATGGGTGACCTTCAATTAAGTGATTCAATACTATCACGGTTCGACGTGTTAGTGTCCGAACGTTCTAATTCTAGCACCTCAAACATCGGTTTATTAATGACTGAAAATTTACCATTACTAACATTGTAACCTGATGCTTGTTGTGCTAATTCATTAGCTTTAC
Source organism: Zoysia japonica (assembly GCA_001602275.1). NCBI lineage: Eukaryota > Viridiplantae > Streptophyta > Magnoliopsida > Poales > Poaceae > Zoysia > Zoysia japonica. The sequence continues at coordinate 526,004 of BCLF01000064.1, read as the reverse complement.
TATTCTCTAGCTTAAGCACATGATGTATATTGAACTCATCCATTTCTCTAATGATGTCTAGACATTTATCTAACATAACATTCAACGATCCGTCTAAGCATTGAAAATTTCCAGCAATATGTTGCACTACTAATAGCGAATCGCTGAATGTCCCTACATGTTTAACCCCCATGGACTATAACATCTCCAAACCGAACAACAACGCTTTATATTCGGCTTGGTTATTGGTGCAATTATACTCTAATCGGTTTTGATAACTCAAAGTGCACATCATGAGGAGAAACCAAAACTACACCAACACCTTGACCCTCTTTTCCAACCGATCCATCAAAATACAACTTTCAAGGGGTAAAAGTAACATAACCAACATCTAGATCATGCTCTAAATTAATTCGATGTTTAACAATAAAATTAGCAACAATTTGGCATTTCATGGATTTCAATTATTCATAAGCCAAATCATATTTAATCAATGCATAAGCCTATTTACCAAAGCCTACCACTAAAAATCGGCCTATGTAACATATGTTTGATAACATCGGTTTGACAAGCAACCACACAAGTACTAGATAACAAATAATGTCTCAACTTGGTGCAAGCATGATACAAGGAAAATCATAGTTTTTCGATGAGAGTGTATCTTGTTTTCGCATCCACCAACCGTCGGCTCACATAGGAGATCACGTACTCATTTCTTTCAGCTTCTTGCGTCAAAACAGCACCAACCACATCATCTTTCGCCGCTATGTAGAGAGAAAAAGGGACTCCCCCCTTAGGCACTTTAAGAACCGGCGGTGAAGATAAGTATTCTTTGATCCTCTCAAATGCTTCTTGTTGTTTTCTCCTAAGTGAATTTGGTTTCATTCTTTAGTTGAAAGATAGGAGTAAATGCATTAATCTTTTTCGACAAGATAGAAATGAATCGCCTCAAGTAATTCACTTTTCCTAAGAAGCTTTGCAACTCTCTCTTACATGTAGGCGCTTGCACGTTCCTAATTGCTTTTATCTTCTTAGGATCTACCTCTATGCCCTTTTCATGAATTATAAAGCCTAAAAACTTCTCGGCCGATACACCTAAAGCACATTTGAGAGGATCCATACCGAAACGACGCATTCGGTCCAAAACGAGTTGCAAATCGGCCAAGTGAGAATCAAAGCGACCGATTTGATCACCATGTCATCTATGTAGACCTCCATAATGACACCAAACAAATCATAAAAGATAAAGTTCGTGGCTATTTGATATGTGGGACCCGTATTCTTTAACCCAAAAGTTATGACAACCCACTCAAACAATCCTACGAAATCAGGACATTTAAAAGCAGTTTTAGACATATCCTCTTAGGCCATGAAGATTTGGTTGTATCCCACATTACCATCAAGAAAACTAATAACTCTATAACCGGAAGCATCATTATTCAACATATCAGGTATGGGCATAGGATACTCATCTTTAGGAGTGGCTCTATTCAAATTTCTGAAATCAATGCAAACTCTAATCTTACCGATGCTCTTCTTTTCCACCAGCACGATTTGGATATCCACTCCGCATACCTGTATGGTCTTATAAATTTCGCATCAAGTAATCGATTAATTTTCTCTTTAATCCGATCGTGCATATTTGGGTCGAATCTTCTCATCGGTTGCTTAAAGGGTCTAAAACCATATTTTATTGGAAGCTGATGCAAAACTAGCTCGCGGCTCAACCCGAGCATTTTATTATAAGACCATGCAAAACAGTCCACATATTTTTTTAACAAACTGATTAACTTTATCTTATAATCGACTTTCAGATTTTTGTTTATATAAGTTGGCCTAAGATAGTCATTGCTGCCAAGTTTTACCTCCTCAAGAGGATCGACCGATGTAAATCCTTGTCCTAACTTATCCATGTCCTCTGTTTCTTCTACAGCTTCGCACATATCGTTCGTGTTGGACCGATAGTGTTCCACTCTTTTTTGCAACCAATGAAGATTAGACTCCATTAAATCACATTATGTGGTTGAGCCGATTTTCCATCGAATTTACATTGACGGGTACAAAACCATCTATAGTCACACTAAGAAAATCATAATCCGTCAAGTCCAAACCAGTCAAGCACTTGACGGTGTCATGCGGCAAAAAAGATGATTCGGCTATAGCAACACAAGCCGATGCATCTACATGAACAACCTCCACATCATCACCGACCCATTGTATCAAAAATTGATGCAATATAGAGGGGATACATCTATTGGCATGAATCCAATCATGTCCTAAGATGAAGCTATAACTATCACGCACATTGGCAACAAAGAAAGCGGTAGCCATGGTCTTACTCCCAACAGTGAGCTCAATAGAAGCGACCCCCTTAGCCTCAATAGTGTCTTCTCCTCCCATACCGTTCAAAGTCCTGTTGTTCCAGATGAGCTCGTCATCGGCCTTACCTAGCTTCTTAAACAAAGAATACGACATTAGATTAACAATAGCACCGCAGTCTACAAGCATGCGAGAAATCGGTGAACCATTAATATGACCTCTCACATAAAGGAGTTTCAAATGGTTCTTCGATTCTTCGGGCTCTCAAAGATAGCACTTTTCGGCTCAAAGTTGAATTGTGCCATGACTTCTTCTTCCTGTACAAGCGAATAATCAGAAAGGGATAAGCAAATGGTGTTAATGTCCATACCTTTTTGGGGCGGTGTAGGCTCTAGTCCAAGAGGTCGTCGTCGTCGAACTCGGACATATCGACGTCTTCCGTGGGCGAGGGCACTGTATAGTCCCCTCCCAAGACAACGTTGGCCAAATCTAGTGGTTTCGGAGTAGCCACCGCTTCCTCCGTCATCGGTGGAGTAGGAACCTCGGGTTCCTTGACCCTCCATTGCTTACCTTGAGAGACCATCGGCTTGATCTTGTTAAAGACCTCATCGCTCTTCTTCTTCACCTCCTCCTCTCGTAGCTTTCGAAGGCGCAGCCTTTGGAGCTTCCTTTTTTGAGTGTGGGTCAAGCCAGACAGACACCACCTTTGTTGTGTGTACATGGAGGAGCTCTTGCTGCTGTTAGCTTCATGATCATGGGTGGCCTTTTCGACCAGATCATCTAAAGTGATCGGTCCCGTGAAGACTCTCCCGATTTTGATATCGGTTGTGCCGATTTTCACGACACCTCCGGATGCACTATCTTGATGGACGAAAGTGGAAGGAGCAGGTTCGTTACCTTGCTTCGGGCGCCACTCTTACTTAGGCGCGATGGTGGAGCTCCTTCCTTGATCCTTGATCCGTCGAGAATTCGTCCGATCCGGAGTAGGGTTGGAGAGCCTTGTGAGCACATCTCCTCTCGGTCCGTTCCACCCCAGATGAAATGACGAGTACGGCATCGGTGGAACGGGCATCGGTGGCATAGGCATCGGTGGCACGGGCATCTATGGTCCCATGTATGGATGCTACATCGGAAACAGTGGAAAGGCATAGGATGGAGCCACAGTGGCGGCACTCCGAGCCCATGTGAAGGAAAAGGAGGAGTAGGCCCGTGCATATTCACGATTGGCCTCATCTCCTTCCTAGGTGGGCTGCCTCCCTTAGGTAGTGATCTTGTTCGCTTGATAGACCGATTATTCAAATCGATCTTTCAATTCTTGTACTTAGCCCTGAAACGGTCGAAAGCGCTTTTGGGCCCCATCGTCCGATTCGTGGCTTTACCTTAGTTTATCTTCCACTTACCCACCTCCGGATTTTTCGGCTTTATCCTCTTGGGCTGTGGAGCTTGCTCTCGGGTCTAGAGTCTTAGATGGTGAGTTTGAGACTCTTGACCATCGGGGGACTTTTTGAGCACCACCTTCCTAAAGTCCCCTTTATCACTTAGAGAAAAGCATCTGGTCCTCGATGATCATGTTCTTCCACTTGATTGTATCGGCTTGATGAGGCCGAATCAACACCTTGGGGTTGAGCTCGAGAGTGTTGACGGAGAACGGGTGCTTGTCGATCTGCTTCTCTTTAAGACTCAATCGTCTCTCATTTAGTGCCGATTGGACCTGTCGACAGAAAACATTGCAATCATGAGAATAAGAATTATGCCATTTGCAATATGCTCTACGCTTAATCTCATCCGCTGAAGGTAAAGTATATGCAATGTTAATGTATCCACCTTTTGTGCACCTCATCAAATATTTTGTCACACTTAGCTACATCAAAGGTGTATTTTACATCGTCTTTTCGATTCTTATGAACCGGTTTGAGCGAATCACAAGCAAACGATTTGGCCTTAGAGGGACAAACGAACTCGAGGGCCAAAATGTAATTGAAATCATCATCGAAGCTATCCAAATCACATTCCACGACGTGCACGCTACGACGGGTCTTGTAATCATGTTTTATTTCTTTGCTTCGGCTCTCTTGAGCCAGAGCCCTTTGTTGGAGGTGAGTGAGTGTGAGAAAATCATACCCCTCCAACTTTTCCCTAAGGTGCGACCGTAAACCACTAAAAGCTAGGTCGGCTAAATCTTTTTCAAAAATTGTCAAATTAAAGCATCAGTTCTTAACATCTCTAAACCGCCGAAGATAATCAACGACGGGTTCCTCTTTCTCTTGCCGAACCGATGTTAAATGTGACAACTTTAATTCGTTGTCTCCGGAATAAAAGTGGTCATGAAACTTGCGCTCTAAAGACTTCCACGTGTATATGGATCCTGGGGACAATGATGAAAATCAAGAGAAAGCTGTTCCAGTTATTGAGAAAGAAAAGAAACGTACTTTTAAAGCCTCACTAAAACCCGCTTCTCTCAGCTGTGCTATGTATTGGCTAATGTGTTTCTAAGTGGTTTTGCTATCTTCACTATTGAATTTGATGAAGTCGGGAACATGCCATCCAATGGGGTATGGGACCGAATCAAAATTCGCGGGGTACGGCTTTTGATAAATTCGGTCTCTTCCCTTAAGGTCTACCCCTAGCGTCTCACGAAATTATTTGTTTAATCCTATTTAATGCGTGCCATACACTCTTCTATGTTGGCAATGGGTGGCCTAGTAGATAGCGCTCGATGGTGGAGGGTGTATGCTCGTTTTAAAGACACTAAATAGCTCATTAAGAACGGAGCCATGAGGGATACCTATACCACTTGATGGGATAGGTGGTGTGCTATATGCGATGAAACGGTAAGAACGAACAAAGCTAGCCAATTCATTCAATCAGCTCGTGACCGGATTGAGGATACTAGTGATTGGCTCTATGCTAGCGGGTGACACTACCAAAGCATTAGTTTACACATGAGAGAGAAAATTAGATTGTCCAGTAATCGAGTTTAACGTCATGCTATACGGAGGTTGTTTTACACTAGACGTAGTAGGAGTCGATGCACTAGTTATAGGACCTACATACGCAACATGAGATGATGACGCAATACTAACATTTTTCGACTTAAACATGTTCTCTTGAATCATGTATTGCATATCGTTCGTTAAGACCTTCTTTATGTCGGCAAAATAATATGAAAGATCTTTAAAAGTAACGAGAGGATGCGAAGATGTTCTTACATTGACAGCACACATGGCCGCGTCGTCGTCGACGGCAGGAAGGACAGGCTCCTTCAATTGAGAGATCGTGCCTTGGCGGTCCTTCTTAAAACACGCTAAGTAATCCTATAGCTCCCGCTCCTTGCGCGCCTCCTCGGAGGCATTCCGGCGTTCCAAGAATGCCTTGTGCGTCTCCTCAGTCAACTCCTCTAAGGACGGCATGACGATGTTCGTCGTGGGGATCTCGGAGTTCATGGTGGAAAATGTTGATTCGGTTTGTGCAACCGGAATCACTCGCTCCTCAGCTAAGTCGCCAAAATGTGTGTTGACGTCGAAATCGAGTTCGGGCCAATGCACTGCTCGCACGTCCTTGTGCGGGAACGCTGATGTCTCTTCAACGTCGGGTTTGAACAGCACCTGGACAATCCCGCCTCGGGAGGGACCCTGTCAGAGGAGGATCGTCCTAGGGTTGATCCGGGCTCGGTCAGACCAGCCGGATCGTCTTCAGTCGCCGTCGGGACAAAGAGAGAACAGCACGAGAGTCGAGTAAGGAGATTAGGGTTTGGAGAAAAACAAAAAATGTAAGACAAATAATAGGTTCGATTGGGATGCTCCTCAACCGGCCATGTGCCTTTGTTTTATAGAGGTGGAATGGTCTTATCTTACAACGCAACTAATCCCACGAGTTAGAAAAGAAATTAGAATCAATCTGCTAAAAATATTTCTAAATCGGCATTACTGGAGATTCCGGTAAAGCGTCGGACACCCCGGTGATCGGAGTCTCTGGTAAGATGTTGGAGGTTCCGTCGTGTAATTTTGGAAACCTGAGATGGCCTATCGGATCCTTTGGCAGCGTGTCGGATACTCCGATGGGCCAAGTGCTCAAACCAAGAGGGCTCATCGGACCCTTCAGCAACGTACTGGATACTCCGACGGGCTAAGTGCTCGAACCCAAGAGGGCTCACTCGACCCTCCGGCAGCGTGCCGGATACTCTGATGGGCCAAGTGCCCGAACCCGAGAAGGCTCATCGGTCACTCCAGCAACGTGCCGAATACTTCGGTGAGTCAAATGCCCGAAGCCGAATGAGCGTCCTGTGGTTTTTGGGTGTCAACAATATGTGACTATGTTCTCAAGAGCAAAGTGAATAATATACCCATTAAGGAAAAGAAACGACCGCTTGCTCTGAAACACCTCAGAAATCAGCTAGATATGCTGCTCAACTTGGTAAGAGCGCTTTCTTCTTATTATGCACGTGCTGCTGCTGGTTGAACGACGATGTCGGACCGGTGATCGACATATATCCCATTCATTTGATCGGCAAGTACATCGTCCGGCGACTCGATGTCGCCGTAATCAGTCGACTCAAAGTCATTCTATTTCTGTCTCTCTTTCGATAGGTCGTCCTTTATGATCTTGTCGTTCTCCAGAGTTAGCGTCCACTGTCGACGTGCTCTGTTTTTCATGCTTGACCTGCTTCACGATGTTATCACAAACAGCAGACGATAGTAATCTGCTTTCTTGCGATTTCCTCGAGCTAACGACAACACCTGATATCGATCGAGACTCTGGAGAATGGAGACGATATGGCGTCCTGGCCCTCGTGGTTCATTGACTGCAGCCTACGGACCTACGTTATTCCGGCTTCCCTTGCTTGGCTCTTCCTCTTTCCTTCATTGTTCTCAACTTCTCATGAGATGCGTACCTGTGCTTTTCAGTGAGTTACATGCTCTTTACAATCAAAGATCTGACAAGCTAAGTAGTCAAGTTGTTTAACACATAGTTTTTACAAAGTTTTCAGCTTCTCAGGTTAGGCTTGGTCATGACTCATGAATGAACTGGTCTGACTGACCAAATAGTTTAACATTACAATTGCACGAATTAGTTTTTTTTTATTACAACAATGTTTGCAACAAGTTTCATCAGAGAACATACTGTCAGCGAGAGACTCATTCTGGTGGCCATTCTTAAGGAGAATATTCTGTAATTAGTTGTGAGCTCCTGCAGCTCTCTTGTGTGTATAAACTAACCCTGAATCAATACAGAACTGAGTTGGTTCTCATTTCTTCTCCCTACACTCCAGCTCCTTCTCCCTCTCGTTCAATTCTCACACTCGTTCACATACTGAATTCAACAAACGGTTCAGCCCGCTCATACCAAAGCCGTGGTCATCTCGGCTGACGGAGGAAAAAATCTCTCCTCGCTGTAGAAAGCCCCCGCCAGAAAAGCAATAATCTCTAGCACCGCTGGATTAGCATTGCTGCCTTGCCTAACAAAAGGCAACTAACATTTTTTTACATAATCAATCAACGAGAGGCACTTGACGTGCGCCGGAAATATACAAGGCTCCACCTTTCTGAAACGATGAATTGTGTACAAGTTCTGTCGGTGTTCTGACCATCGACACAGTATGAAAATACGATCGTGAGGGTGGTGTGCCTTCGTATTCGATATGGCCGAGTCTACGGAAGACTTAAGAGGGTTTTTATCTGATTCGGGCCACCTCGAACGGTGTAATACCCTACGTCCAGGGGTGGATTATCTCGATGATAAGAGTACAAGGAGTCGGATTCTCTCTTCGGGAGAGGGTCCGGTGTCTAGATCGTAGGTGCTCGGTGCATGTATGGGTGAGGTTGCTCGCGCGTGAACGGATACGCGTGAGCGCTATGAGCTTTTCTGTGTTCGTTGTTCTTCTTTTTCTTTTCTCCCTCTTCGGGCCTCCCTTTATATAGAGCGGTCCGGAGTTACAAGATGGTGAGCCCTATGCGATCCTGCTGTCTCGCTGACAGGTAGGTCCTTTACTGTCGTCGCCATCATTTGTTATGCCCATGCGCGGGCGTGACCCGTCGCGTCGCACACAGCGGCGGGCACTGTAGTGCCTGTCCGGCACTGTAGTGTCCGCCACAGTGCCGCCGGGTCTTGTCTGTTGACTGCCACGGCCCGTCTGGCTCTGCGGCTTCAGCTGGATGTCGTCGTGGCGAAACCCATCCCGTCCCGTCAGGTCAGTTGGCGGTTGGCCACCGGAATAAATACGCCATAACGCCGTACCAACTCCCCAGGGGTCGGTTCTCGGAGGTCGACGTCTCCGTGTGTCTTAACGCGGCTTTCTTTCGTAGATTGTTGCCTCGGAGGTCGGACCGCGCGCTTGTGCGCCGTCGTCCGACCCCTAACTCCTCGGGGTCTTGCGTGTACGAGTACGAGCCGTCAAGTACCCGAGGTACATGATCCCGACAGTAGCCCTCAAGCCTGGCGCCGTTTGCGACCTCTGGTTGAGGCGGCGCTGGGATGGTCGTTCCCGAGGTTCGTTCTGATTCTACGGGCGTAGCCCTCGAGCCCTCGAACGATCCGTAGGGTCGGGCGTGGGCTGAAGCGTTGTGCGGACCATCATTCATCGATGGTTGATCCAACGGGGGTGCACGAGCGCGCCCGTAGGGCGTAGCCCCCGAGCGATTCGATGGGTCGATCGTGGGCTGAAGCGTTGTGGGGACCATCATTCGTCGATGATTGATCGTACGGATGCGCATGAGCGCGCTGTACGGGCCTAGCCCCCGAGCCCGGAGGCGATCCGGGGGGTTAGCCACGCGTTGTTCCGACTGTCGAGGTCGGGCCGAGGTTGCTCTCGGTCTTTTGTTCGGTAAGACGCCTAGGACGGGCCGGTTCGATGCGGTCCCTGTCCATGATCAGCATCGCGCCTAGGCCAATGCCATGATTAGCGCCCGATCGTTTGAATTGGCCAAGTGACCTCGGCTGTCGATCAGCCGACCGTAAGGGGGTTTCGTTTGCGTGCACGCGTCGTTCTGACCGTCGGGGTCAGGCCGAGGTCGTTCTCGGTCTTTCGTTCGGAGAGACGCCTAGGTCGGACCGGTTCGATGCGGTCCCTGCCCATGAGCAGCATCGCGCCTAGGCCTGCGGCCATGATTAGCGCCCGAACGTTTGGATTGGCCGAGCGGCCTCGGCTTGTCGATTAGCTGATCGTGGGAAGCTTCGTTCGCATGCTTCCCTTTATTCGGACTCACTGTGACGGTCACGAGAATCGGACGGCCTCCGCGCCTCCACATGGAGGGCGATCGAACCATTTGGGAATTTTAATCGCCGGTCGATCCGGACGGTTAGTTTGAATTCGAACGGACGGCATCGGAGATGCGGCGGTTTGTGCGCCCGCGTCACGTCGTCTGCCAGTCGTACTCTGGCAGCCGTCTTGTCGTAGTAACATTGGCGCCCTAGCCGCGGCGGATGCGACAAGGTGTGGCCCGGGCCCGCTCGTCAGGGGTCCGGTACGAACGGCTCAGGTGCGCATCAGGGTGCGAGCCCACGACCGCGCAGTTACTCCCACGATCGATCGTGGGCGGCGCATTAACTGCGCAGGCCGTTTAAAAGGAGGGGTGAGGTAACTTCGCGTTTTCACCCAGCCTCCTTGCTTTGTCTTAAGCCTTCTGTCGCGCGTGAGAGCTCGTTAGCTGCGCCCTTTGCCTTAGCGTCGTTAGGTTCGGCGATCGCCGTCGTTCTCGTTCGTGTTCTCCTCGCGTTCGTCGTCGTCATCTTCACGATGTCCGAGAAAGAGCCTTCGACCGTCAACGATGCCCTGCTCGCGAGGTGGAGCGTCGTCGGGATGATCCCGCCGAAGGAGTCGGCGGGTTGGGTGGCTGGCTTCAGCCACGTCGTGCCTGCGCCGCGGCCAGGGAAAATCGTCTGCTTCCTGGCTTACCACGAGCGTGGGCTGGGGCTGCCGGTCTCAAGCTTCTTCCAAGGCGTCCTCAACCAGTACGGCGCTCGGCTTCACCAGCTTGCGCCGAAGGGGCCCCTCCACGCCTCCGTCTTCGCGACGCTCTGTGAGGCGTACCTGGGCATCTGGCCCAGTCTTCTGTTGTGGAGTTATTTCTTCCTCGCCAGTCTCCAGACGTCGAAGGAGACTGGGGTCGGCAAACGCGTCGGCGGCGTCAGCATCATGCTCCGAACCAGGGAGTCCCAGGAGTACATCGAGGTCGACTTGAAGACCTCGTTGAAGAGCTGGAGGAAGTCTTGTTTCTACATCAATAACGCCGACCCCCAGCTCCTGCCCTTCGAGGATTTGGTGCTTGAGTAGTTCGGGTCATGGAAGTTGAGGCTCTCGGCGACAGAGGTCGAGTCGATTCGGCCACATCTGGAGGTGATCCGGTGCCTTTGGGAGTAGGGGCTGCCGGGGACGACGGTCTTCAGCGTCGCCATGCGACGTCGGATCATGCCGCTGCGCCGCCGAGTGCACAGCATCAGAGAGTACGAGGGGCCGCACGACGAGACCTGCGAGGTGCGTGGCCGGCCTCTCTCAGACAAAGGCGTCCTCATTCGGACCCCGACGGTCTTCAAGGACGCCGAGGGTAGCCTCAACCGGAGGCCCCGTCCCCTCGACAGGGATCACCACCAGTTGGTAAGTGTGAAATCTTCGTGTCGTAGTAGTCATCGTCGCGTGGAGTTCACCGCTGGCTACTTTCAGGGTCCGCCGGGGGTCGCAGCTACGACCGAGGCTGCACCTAGCTCCGCCGCCACGTAGCAGCGAAGAGCCGAGTTCAGTCCTGCGGCAGCGCCGAGGCCGAGGAGGACCAGCAGGAGGCGGAAGGCGAAGTCCGGGTTCCTGGACTACTTGTCCAGTGGCTCGGGGCCCGCGGCTTCAGTTGCGAAGCCAGCGGTGGGGCATGGCGTAGCCACTCTGGTGCAGGTGGCCGCAGCGGCGGCGGCTGAGGCTTCGGACCCCTTCGAGGGTCTCAGCTCCTCGTTCGATGAGCAGGAGTAGGAGCAGGGGTCAGCGGCAAAGAGAGCGAGGGTCGACCCCTTGGAGGCGGTGGCCGTCAGTTCCGGAAGCCCTGTCGACTCCCCGCCTCGGGCGGCCGAGGTGGCCACGACGAAGCCGGCCCAGGCAGCGACGGTCCCCGCTTCGCAGGAGAGCCTTCCCCCGCGACGCCCGATCATCCGGGTTCGTCGACGATCGGCGAGGTGAGCCTTCAGCGGCTCCATTAAACTTTTTGTTTTTCGGACTTTATTAACTGAGCTCCTTCGTAATCAGGGCTCTGACATCGGCGGGGGCGCCAAAGGAGGCCGCTGCTCCGGTGTCGACAGGG
>BCLF01000064.1:500187-513126 GCA_001602275.1 Zoysia japonica | reverse complement strand
TGCAGTCCCAGCTCCTCGCCGTCCGGGAGTCGGCCCGCGTCGCCCTCAAGGAGGCGAATAAGGCGCACGCGGAGGCAGCGGCCTCCGACACCCGAGCGAGCCGGGTCACGGCGGCCCTCGAGCAGGCCAACCGCACGGTCGTCGGAGAGTTGAATCGTATTCGTACGACTTCGGGGTCGGGTTTTAATTTGCGGTGTTGCAGGGCTTCGTCGCCAAGCCGCCGAACACGACACCGAGATGCGGCGGCTCGGACTCCTTCACCAGCATGCCGAGGGGCCCGCTTGACCTTGGAGCAGACGATCCGCATCGTCAAGTAGGAGCGTGATCGTGCCTTCGAGCAGGTCGATCTCCTGAAGTCGGAGCGAGTCGTGCTCCAGTCCGAGGTCGAGCAGGCGGCGGCGGAGCTCGAGCGAACGCGCCAGGAGGCCGCTGGAGTCCAGGAGGAGCTCTCAGCGGCCCAAGTCCAGAATGAGCGGCTCCGGAAGAGCCTCGACCGGGCGGGCCAGGCCGTCGAGGCAGCCGAAAAGGAACAAGACAGTAAGGGCGGACCCCTTCTGATTTTACTTCGACGTTCGGAGTTGTTTTGCTGACGATCTTGAGTGCAGGCTTGGCGAGCGAAGTTCAAACCCTGAGGTCGGCGGGTTTGAGTCTTCTGAAGAAGTTGTACTCCGGCGTGCCAAAGGATTCCGTCCCGACGGGGGTCCTCACGCACGCCCTGCATCAGCTTCCGGGGATCGTCTCTGACGTCATCATGAGGGCGTTGGAGGACGGGTCCGCGACAGCCCTGGCCCTGGCTCGCTCCCATTACCCGAACGCGGACTTCAGCAGGGCCGTCGAGGGCTTCGCATCTGGCTACTCGGATGAGCAGCTGGATGCGATCTCGGTGGAGATGCAGGAACCTGGGGCGAAGGCCGTCGCCGACATCAGGACGGAGGACTTCTTGCCCGTGCGGTTCGGCTCGTTCCCCTATGTATAGAGTTAGGTTTGTAAGTGGTGTCGTGTAATGAAATATCGATTGAGAAATTATTATTGCACGACTGAATTCGAGTTTCCGACACCTCTTCGCTAGTTACGACTGTTTTTCGTGCTCCGCTGGGCATCAATCAAACGAACGGGTCGAGTATAGCTCGTAGGGTCCGACGTCGGGCCCGATACAGCTGTAGAGCGTCATCGGCTCCCGATCGTAGATAGTATAGCCACGGGGAGGTTTCGAACGAAAAACGCGCGCGAAGTTTATCGTGTTCGGGGATCACCCGCGAGCTCGGCGCGGGCCGGGGATCTGACCCCGAGAAAACAAAACCGGGATCCGACCCTAGAGAAACAAAGCGCGGACTCAAGTTTCTGACCCCTTTCGCTGCTTGTGGCTGCTTTTTCGCGTCCCGTTGGGCGTCAATCACACGAACGGGTCGAGTATAGCTCGTAGGGTCGGGTGTCGAGCCCGATACAGCCGTAGAGCGTCATCGGCTCCCGATCGTGGATAGTGTAGCCGCGAGGAGACTTCAAACGAAAAGCGCGCGAAGTTTATCGCGTCTGGGGTCGCCCGTGAGCTCGGCGCGGGTTGGGGATCCAACCCCGAGGAAACAAAAACGAAGTGCGAGTCAGCGAAAAAACGAGACGACGTAAAAGGTCAACGAAGAGCGGTGCCTCGTCACAAAAAATCGAAAAGCGACGAGTGAGGTCGGACGTTTCGACGCTTGTGAGGGCGGAGGTAAGTAGCCCCCGGGTGCGGGGTGTGGCTTAGAGGACCGCGGTTCGCAACCCAAAAATGACAAGCAGGAGTAAGTCGCAACCCAGCTGGTCGTGGAAATTGTTCTACATGCAGCGCTGGTATGTGGCGCCGACGTTCTTGAGCCCGAATGGCATCGTGACGTAGCAGAAGGATCCGAAGGGCGTGATGAAGGACGTGGCCGACCGGTCGGACTCGCGCATGGAAATCTGGTGATATCCAGAGTACGCGTCGAGGAAGCTCAGAGTTTCGCACCCGACGGTGGAGTCTACCACTTGGTCGATGCACGGAAGAGGGAAAGAGTCCTTCGGGCATGCCTTGTTGAGACTCGTGTAGTCAACGCACATCCTCCATTGCCCAGTCTTCTTTTTAACTGTTACAGGGTTGGCCAGCCACTCGGGGTGGTAGACCTCTTGAATAAACTTGGCGTCTAGGAGCTTCGTCAATTCTTTACCGATGGCTCGGCGCTTCTCGTCGTCGAAACGCCGGAGTCGTTGCTTGACGGGCCGAGAGCCCGCAATGATGTCGAGTGAGTGCTCGGCGACTTCTCTCAGGATGCCGGGCATGTTCGAGGGTGCTCAGGCAAAGACGTCCTGATTTCGAATGAGAAAGTCGACGAGCGCGCTTTCCTATTCGCAGGAGAGCGCGGTTCCGACCCTGGCCTTCTTGGAGGGGTCGGTGGTGTCAAGCGCCACCTCCTTGGAGTCGTCGGCGGGCTTGAAGGAGGTCGAGGACGAGGCCTTGGAGTCGAGCGTCGGGGCCGACCCCTTGGCCCTGCGGATCTCGTCCAGCTGGGCCGAGCCAGAACGGGCGGCGGCCAGCTCGAAGCTTTCCTGCTCGCATGCGAGGGCTTGCTGGAAGCGCGACGAGACTGTGATGACGTCCTTCGGCCCGGGCCTCTTCAGCTTCAGGTAGACATAGTTAGGGATGGCCATGAACTTCGCTTAGCATAGCCGACCCAGGATGGCGTGGTAGGCGCCGGTGAAGTTGACCACCTCGAAGGTGAGCGACTCGGTCCGAAAATTGCTCCGGTCACCGAATGTGACAGGGAGCGTGATCTGCCCAAGGGGCGTCGCGTAGCCCCCGGGGACGACTTCGTGAAACAGAGCGTGGCTTGGGTGGAGGTCGGCCTCCGTCAGCTTCATCGCCCTAAAGACGTCGGCGTAAAGGATGTTGAGGGCGCTCCCTCCATCCATGAACACCTTCGATAGGCGCACGGAGCCAACGATGGGGTCGAGCACCAGCAGGAGCCACCCGGGTTGTGGAATCCTGTCAGGGTGGTCGGCCCGGTCGAAGGTGATAGGGGCCTCGGACCACTTGGGGTAGCGGGGGACCGCGGGATCGGCCGCGTTGACCTCCCGCCAGGTCCTCTTTTGCCGGCTACGGGACTCGCAGTAGGCCGCGGGGCCGCCAAATATCATAAGACAATCTTCCGGCTCGGGGAAGGCTGCGCCGGCGTCGTCCTCGGCCCCTTTGGGTCGAGGGTCGGCCTTGGCCGCCAAGGACTCGGGTTGGAACCCGCCCTTGAAGAACCTTCTGGCCAGATGGCAATTCCGGAGGGTGTGCTTGACGGGCACAGAGTGGTTGGGGCAGGGCCGGTCAAGCATCTCCTCGAAGTGGCCATCGTGATTGCCCGGCCTCTTGGTCGGGGGTCGAGCCGGCCGGTCGGCGGCAGCCATGAAGTCGTCGTCGTGGCGTCGGCCCTTCCCCTTCTTGCGGCTTGAACTGCCGCCGCCTCGCTCGTTGCAGCGGTCGGCATGCCGGTCGGGGGGTCGATCGCCCCGACAGTCGGTCCTGGTCCTCTCGTCTTTCGCCCGGGCTCGGTCGAAGTTGGCCTGCACGGCTTCTTCCCCGGTGGCGAAGGTCGTGGCGATGTCGAGAAGATCTCGGGCCGTTCGAGTGTTACTGCGGCCCAGCTTGTGGACGAGCGCCTTAGACGTCGTGCCGTAGGTGAAGGCGTTAATGACGTCAGCGTCGCGGACGTCAGGCAGCTCGTTGCACTTTCGCGAGAAGCGCTAGATGTAATCTCGGAGCGACTCATCGGGCTCCTGCTTGCAGTTTTTAAGGTCCCAGGAATTACCAGGGCGCGTGTAAGTCCCCTGAAAGTTGCCGACGAAGATACGGCGTAGGTCGCTCCAGTCCTGGATGCAGCTTTCAGGGAGTTGCTCGAGCCATCCTCGGGCCGAGTCGGTGAGGAAGAGCGGCAGGTACTAGATGGAGAACAGGTCGTCTGCTCCTCCTATCCTGCAGGCGAGGCGGTAGTCCTCGAGCCAGTGGACGGGGTTCGTTTCCCCGTTGTAGCGGCTGATGGTGGTCGGGGCGCGAAATCTTTGTGGAAATTTCGCGTGCCGTATGAGCGATCCGAACGCTCTGGGTCCGACCCCGTCAAGGCTTGGGCTTCTGGAGTTGAAGGAGCCGTGTCGGTAGTAGCGGTCGAAGGAGCGCCTCCGCCGAGACTCGGCGCGTAGCTCGCTCCTCGCCTGTCGGCGGGCGTCGATGGTGCCGCGAGCGTCGTGGTTGGGGCCGAGCCGTGGGTGGACCGACCCCACGTGATGTCGAGGGTTTCGTTCCTCGACTCGGCTGTCGCGTGCCAAGCTTCGCCGGTCATGGGATCGGCGGTTGCTTCATGTCTCCGACTGCTGGGGCCAAAGAGACGCTTCTGGTTGTTGAAGCGCGCTGTCGAGGTAGAAGCGCACGCGGTTGTAAACTTCCCTCAGCGCTGGATCCACGGGAGCGGCGATCTTGTCGAGGACGCACGCCACTGCCGTGAGGTTCTCAAGCGGGGTGTCAAAAGTTGGCGGTCCTCCAGCTACAAGCTGCTGGTAGGTGGACCGTCTCCGGGCTCGAGCTGCGTCGCAGGGCCGGCTGCAGCCTTGCCTCGAGGCTCGGGGCTGCCGGTCCATCTCGGGGGCGGCCAGACCTGGCCAACGGTTTCCACCGCGGGGCGCGGGGACGGTTGGCGCCTGGCGTGTTGCCAGGAGTCGCCGGTTCCGCGCCCTTAGGGGCGTGAAGAGTGAAGCACTCCCTCGACGGGTCGTGCCCCAGAACGAGATGGCTCCGCTGGCGCCGCGTAGCGCGCTTCTTGCGCGAAGCCTGAAGGCGCAGCTCGCCGCCTTCGTTGGCGACGAAGTTCAGGATTCCGAAGCGAAAGGCCTGTCCGGAGGCGAAAGTGGGGACGCACCACGACCGGCCATCTCCGGTGATGGCCACCGTGAAGCCCCCGAAGCGAAGGTGGGAGACCGAAGCGTCTCCCGTGATGGCAAAGAAGGAAGCCATCGAAAAGGCGAAGCGAGCGCACACCAAGAGAAGCCTCCCTTCCTGGTGCGCCAACTGTCGGTGTTCTGACCACTGGCACAGTATGAAAATACGATCATGGGGGTGGTGTGCCTTCGTATTCGATATGGCCTAGTCCACGGAAGACTCAAGAGGGTTTTTACCTGGTTCGGGCCACCTCGAACGATGTAATACCCTACGTCCAGGGGGTGGATTATCTTGATGATAAGAGTACAAGGAGTCGGATTCTCTCTTCGGGAGAGGGTCCCAGTGTTAGATCGTAGGTTCTCGGTGCACGTATGAGTGAGGTTGCTCGCGCGTAAACCGATACGCTCGAGCGCTCTGGGCTTTTCTGTGTTCGTTGTTCTTCTTTTTCTTTCCTCCTCTATTGCTCCCCGGGCCCCCTTTTATATAGGGTGGTCCAGAGTTACAAGATGGTGGGCCCTACGCGATCCTGCTGTCTCGCTGATAGGTGAGTCCTCCACTGTCGTCGCCATCATTTTTTATGCCCATGCAAGGGCGTGGCCCGTCGCGTCGCACGCAGCGGCGGGCACTGTAGCGCCTGTCCGGCACTGTAGTGTCAGCCACAGTGCCGCAGAGTCTTGTCCGTTGAATGCCGCGGCCCGTCTGGCTCTACGGCTTCAGCTGGAGTGTCGCCGTGACGAAACCCGTCCCGTCCCGTCCCGTCAGGTCAGTTGGCGATTGGCCACCGGAGTAAATATGCCATAACGCCGTACCTACTCCCCAGGGGTCGGTCCTCGGGGGTCGGTTCTCAGAGGTCGGCGTCTCCGTGTGTCTTAACGCGGCTTTCTTTCGTAGATCGTTGCCTCGGAGGTCGGACCGCGCGCTCGTGCACCGTCGTCCGACCCCTAACTCCTCGTGGTCTTACACGTACGAGTACGGACCGTCAAGTACCTGAGGTACATGATCCCGACAAGTTCTTTCGTGATTTTTCTAAATTGGTGGCTCGTGGTACCCACTGGGATTTTCTTAGACTATATCCTAGTGTACTGATATGAGTCCTTAGAACGACTCCGGCATGACCTCTGAACACATCCCCCATCCTCAATTTGTAAGCTGATGCCTGAAAAATCACTCTAGGATGGCCCTTACGTTGTTCCCATAAATCCAAAATTGATAAACACGTCAGTAGCCTATCGGATCACACAGCCATTGTGATCCTGGTGCACATTTTTGTTATTGCTACTGCTGAGTCATGGTAATGAAATGACAACTCGTCACATCTCTAGCGTGACAAATAGGAAGGGAAATAGCATGCCCATAACTACAATATATATAAGCATGGACAAGAGACTGATAAATTTGAAATCGTATTGCATTTCTTGTGTCTTCTTAAATAGTTTTACAACTTGCATATGCACCATTTCTTGTCGCAAATATTTAGCATGTAGTGATCCTTGAGATATTGGAGATAACCAAATTCATAGTAGACAAGAGCAAGGCGCAACATGCATAGAGGTTGAGCCCATGGTGCCATTGCCATCGCTGCGTCTGCAGCTACGATTTCTTCAGCATTTTCCATAATCCTTGTTGGCATGACACCCACTTCCCATGGGCTGCTGTTGGCGAATGTGTTCTCCTGCACTGTCTTCCCTCTTAAGAAACTCATCTAGGATTTGCCTTTGTCACATCCTACAATCAGATATTAAAAACTATACACGAGTGCTACTGCTCCGATCAACCTCATGCACGCTTTGCTCCTTCCTGTGCACTGTAGCATCATCCCACCAATTGAGGCGCTATATATGTATTTCGGTAAGTCATCTTAGTTTCAATTTCTCATTAATCTTTGATATTTTCTCATTGTCCTTAGGTGTGGTGCTGATGCAGTTTTATTTTTGACAGTGGAGCCATTCCCGTCCAATTATTTTTCCTGATCTTGAACCAGCTCCGGTGTCAACTCCAACTTCTCCAACTTAGACAGGAGGAAGGTGCAACATGCATAGAGTGCATGTGAGGGTCAGGAGGAAGGCGCAACATTCGTGAGTGCAGGGCCAAGTACTGTTTTATCTGAGCAGTCCATATCATGTACTCTCTCCGTTCTTTAATTGATGTCGCTGTTGACTTTTAAATTCAATTTTGACTATTTGTCTTATTCAAAAAAATTTGATAAATTTCATATCTTTTGATATAATTTGATTTATCATTAGAGTTATTTGAATAACAACTTAAAATTTTACACATTGAAGCAAATTTTTTAATAAGACGAATGGTCAAAGTTAAATTTAAAAGTCAACAGCGACATCAATTAAAGAACGGAGGGAGTATTCTGAGCAAAAAATACTAACATTGAGTCGGTACGCAAGAAAATACTGACCTTGCTCCTTTGGTATGCGAGTATACCACAAATTTTCTAGAAACCTGTTAAGGAAAAATTCTTAATGTCGAATTTCAGGGAAAAATTATACTGATCCCAAAAAGGAGTTAGAGAGGCTCTTCCATACTTCAAATCAGAGAACAATCTTTAGCTCTTGTTATATTCCCTCGTTCTCCTTGTATCAGGCCATTAGGCCATGCAATGTCACACGAACATGATAACAAATGAAAAGCATGTCACGCGAAAAGAGTTGGATTACGGCCTGATTCCGTTCTTTTCAATATAGGACAGCACGCGGGGCGCCTTCTTCCGCTCCGTCACTTGCTAAACAATCTGCCAAGATAAAATAACCCTTCCATCGTATCCTCCTAATTCGGCATGTTCCTTCCTCAATCCGTTGCTCATGCCAAGTGCTTGAGCAAATAAAGAATGATAAAGTCTCGTGAAGTTGTTTAGTGAAGTTCTTGTTTACCATAGCGTAAATAGCAGTAAATGAGGCAAGGCAGATTTGATGACATCTGGAAAGGCGCTATAGTGGAGGCATCATAGTTCGGGTTTTTATTTATTGAGACCAAATATGAGAGTTCCGTAGATGAGTATCTAAAGTAACTTTATATATAATGGATCAGGTACCATAGAGAATGAAATCAATCTTCTAGAATGCTACTCCCTCTGTCCTTAAATATAAGTATTTTTGGGTTTGGTCAAAGTCAAATTCTTTCAACTTTAACTAATAATATTTAAAAGTAGAAATTTAAATACTTTCTAATATAAAAAATTACATAATATGAATGTCTGTTTCACGAAAAATCTACTAACATAATCTATATATGATAAAATATCATTATTTTGTATGGTTAATGGTAAAACTTAAAGAAATTTGACTCCGACTAAACTCAGAAATATTATATTTAAGGGGGAAGGAGGTAGTAGAATTATTTTGCAAAGATAACATTACATGACGTGTGTTTTAAAAGAAGATTGCATGACTTCCTTTGACATGATGGCACACAAATCTGAACAGATCTATATCTGAATTCCAAAGCAAGAGGCTATGACTTAAACCTAATACACTTTCTACATTCTTGAATAGAAACTGGGATGATTTGACATCTGGGGCCCAACTTATACTCATGACAAAATAAATGCTACCTAATGCTACGCTTAGCTTAACTTCCCGGAGATGCTGAAAAAAAAGATATATGTTGATATGTATGAGATGCCAAGTTGATATCTGGTTTAAAAAGAAGATTGTACCCTATGCTGAAGGCGATGGTGCCTTCTATAGTCAATGATGGAGAGCCAGGAGGGGGCGTCATTGGCAGCACCTTAGCCACTGTTCAAATTATAATAGATAGATGTCATTCACATATTGGTTTGTTTTCTTTAATAATGTTAATGAAACAATGTCAAATCGTGACATACTATTGCAATGGGCAAAATTTTTTAGCTGTAAACAAGCACCACACTCTTTTAGGATCGCAAATATTTCCATGAAGTTCAGTGGTGCCGTCAAGAGCTTGTCGATGTTGCCGTTCGCGATGTGGCAGAGGCAGGTGGCTTCATTGTCGACCAAAGTCATTGTAGCTGTGGCAGCACATGCCCAGCCGCACTGAGACGCTAGCGTTGGTAAGGTACTGCCCGCAAGGTTGCGCCAGCTTCATCAACGGGTGACCAGTAGTCCCCTGACGCATCTGTGAAATTTGGAATATTGATTGATTTCCAAGTGTGTGTACAGGAATACATATATACACGCTTGGGTGGCATGCAAGCCTACCACAATTAGCGTGATTACATTCCACAATTACAGGCCTAATTACATTAGTCTAACACTCCCCCGCAGTCTAATCAGGGGCATCGCTAATGGTCAGACTGGACCGGAACTCCTGAAACAGCGAGGTAGGAAGACCTTTGGTGAAGACGTCAGCGTACTGTGATGTCGTCGGAACATGAAGGACCCGGGCATGACCAAGTGCAACCTTCTCTCGAACGAAGTGGAGGTCGATCTCCACATGTTTCGTCCGCTGATGCTGTACTGGATTGCTGGAGAGATACACTGCACTGACGTTATCACAATAGACCAAAGTGTCTTGACGAAGAGGGCGGTGAAGCTCGAACAGTAGCTGTCGTAGCCAGGTGGCTTCAGCTACGCCATTCGCCACAGCACGATACTCAGCCTCAGCGCTGGATCGCGAGACCGTGTGCTGACGCTTGGAGGACCAGGACACCAAGTTGTCACCTAGGAACACTGCGTAGCCAGAAGTGGAGCGACGAGTATCCGGGCATCCAGCCCAGTCTGCATCCGTGTAGACAACAAGCTCTGTAGGTGACGAGCGGCGCATGGTCAGACCAAGTGAGAGAGTGCCTCGTAAGTACCGTAGAATCCGCTTGAGAGCCGCGAGATGAGGTTCCCTGGGGTCATGCATGTAGAGGCACACTTGCTGAACTGCAAAAGCAATATCCGGACGGGTGAAGGTCAGATACTGCAAGGCGCCAGCGAGACTGCGGTACTGCGTGGAGTCAGCGACAGGAGGTCCATTTGCGGATAATTTGGAGTGTACATCAACAGGGGTGCTGCAAGGCTTGCACTCACTCATCCCGGCTCGCTCCAAAATCTCCTGAGAGTACTGTCGCTGAGAAAGAAATAGACCACCAGTAGAGCGTGTCACTGAAATACCCAGAAAGTGGTGAAGAGGACCCATATCTGTCATAGCAAACTCATGCTGGAGAGCCCCAATAATCTGCTTCAAAAGGCTGTCAGAGGAAGCAGTGAGAACAATGTCATCCACATATAGCAACAACAAAGCTGTGTCTGGCCCCCGTCGATATATAAATAATGAGGTGTCTGACTTTGCTTCAACAAAACCAAGTGAAATAAGGTGAGAGGCAAACCGATGATGCCAAGCACGCGGAGCCTGCTTCAGACCATATAAAGACTTGTTGAGCCGACAGACGAAATCAGGACGAGAGGAATCCACAAAACCTGAGGGCTGAATGCAGTACACTGTCTCAGTGAGGGTGCCATGCAAGAACGCATTCTTCACGTCCAGCTGGTGAATAGGCCAGTCCTGAGAGAGAGCCAGAGAGAGAACCACTCGGACTGTCGCGGGCTTGACCACGGGGCTGAACGTCTCATCATAATCAATACCAGGCCGCTGTGTGAAACCCCGAAGAACCCAGCGAGCCTTGTAGCGATCCAAAGAACCATCTGCAAGGAGCTTGTGACGAAAAATCCACTTGCCGGTGACAAGATTAACACCAGGAGGCCGTGGCACAAGACTCCAGGTGTCATTGGCGATCAAGGCGTCATACTCAGCTTGCATAGCGGAGCGCCAATTAGGATCTGACAGAGCCCCACGGACAGAGGACGGTAGTGGCGACATGGGCACAGCGTGGAGATTGAGGCGATCCACAGGCTGTGCGATGCCGGCCTTGCCGCGCGTGCACATGGGATGCGCGTTGTCGATGGGGGCGATGGAGACCGGCCGCGTGGCCATCGTACGGCCAGTGGCCGTGCTGCTGGTCGTCCTGCTGGCTGCGGCCGCGGTGCTGCTGGCAGCAGCCTGCACGCGAGGTGCAGGGGCAGCAGCACCGGCCGGCTGGGTCGACGCGTCGCGCGGCGCCGACTGAGCACTGCTGGCAGCAACCCGTGCGTGAGCTACGGGGGCAGCAGTGCTTGTCGGGGCAGGAGAGTGGCCAGCCATGCCGGCAGGAGAGTGGCCGGCCGCACCGTGGCCATGTCCGGCCGTGCCTGGGCCGTGGTGGCCAGGCGTCCCTGCTCCAGGGGACAGGGCGTCGTGTGGCGCCGTGACGGGTGTACCTGCAAGCACAGACCGAGCTCCAGGGACTGGAGTGGTGAGATCTTGTTCATCAACAAGAAAGTCTAAGGCGGAGGATGCCATGGGCGTGGTGGACATGTCGGCGAAAGGGAAGAAGGATTCGTCAAAAACGACATGTCGAGAGGTGAGGATGCGATTTGACTCTAGCTCGAGACACCGATAGCCTTTGTGTTCCGTGGAGTAGCCGAGAAAAACGCATAGGGATGAACGGGGTGCAAGTTTGTGGGGTGCTGTAGATGACATATTGGGATAACAAGCACACCCAAAGACTTTGAGGTGTTCATAGGAGGGCTGGGTGGAGAGGAGGTGGAAGTAAGGGGTTGAGAAGGCGAGGGTTTTGGTGGGGAGCCGGTTGACGAGGTATGTGGCGGTGTGAAGTGCCTCAACCCAGTAGACCGGAGGAAGGCTCGCCTGAAACAAGAGAGAACGCAGAATGTTATTAATAGTACGAATAGAGCGTTCGGCCTTGCCATTTTGCTGGGATGTGTAGGGACACGACATGCGAAGGGCAACACCGTGGGAGAGAAAGAACGTGCGGGCCAGGGAATTATCGAATTCGCGGCCGTTGTCGCACTGGACACCCTTGATGGTGATGCCAAACTACGTGTGAACATATGCAAAAAAATTGGAAAGAGTGGAGAACGTGTCGGATTTTAGGCGGAGCGGAAAGGTCCAAATGTAGTGTGAGCAATCATCTAAAATGACAAGATAATATTTGTAGCCAGACACACTAACAATGGGAGATGTCCAGAGATCACAGTGTATCAAATCAAATTTATTTGCAGCTCTAGAGTTGGATGAACCAAAAGGAAGCCTAGTGTGACGCCCGAGCTGGCAAGCATGACATAAATGTTGAAGATCATCTTTATTACAAGAGATAACACTGGAGCTAATAAGTTTGGACAAAGCTTCGCGCCCAAGATGCCCGAGACGACGGTGCCATAGCGAAGTGGGTGCAGCAAGGAATGCGGAGGTGCTGGTGGCTGGTGGAAAGAACGGGTAGAGGTCGCCAGAGCTATTGCACCTGGCGATCACGTTCCTGGTTTACAAATCCTTCACAGAAAGACCAAACGGATCAAATTCGATGGAACAATTATTGTCGGTGGTAAAACGACGAATAGAAATCAAGTTCTTAATGATGTGTGGAGAAACTAAAACATTGTTAAGAACTAGATTGCGACGTGGAAAAGAAAAAGTATGGGATCCGATGGCAGTGATAGGAAGTAAAGCACCATTGCCCACAATAATAGATGAAGGTGTAGAGGATGTGGGCGAGGAAATGGTGGAAAGATTACCAGCGTCCGCAGTCATGTGCGAGCCGGCACCAGAAGAGTCGGCGTACCACTCCGATGGTGCCCGGGGGGGGGGGTGAGGGTCATGGTGTTGAAGGATTTCACCAGAGAGTCCTGGTTCCATGCACCTCCGTGGACGGGGTTCCAGGGCGCCGATGGCATCTGATATGACGTCCCCTGGAACGCCGGTGTCGAAGGGGCGCCTCCCCCGTAGGGGTATGAGTAGCCGGAGCCGTAGACGCCGCTGCCGGGCACCCCCAAACGGTGCGCCGTACTGAGGAACGGCGGCGAAGGCCGGTGGAGGCGGCGGTGGGCGGCCGTACGGCCACATCTGGAGCGTCCCAGCCCAGAGATGGACGAAGGACGGGTGCTGCCCCGGGGACGGCGCTGCCTGGGAGCCGTGGCCACCTGCTGGTGCGCCATAGCCGCCGGCTGGTGCGCCGTAGCCAGCAGTGGCCGGCCTGCTGGCCG
>BCLF01000064.1:474776-498919 GCA_001602275.1 Zoysia japonica | reverse complement strand
CCGGCGGCTGCGCCCGGCTGAAGAAGCAGCGGGGCAGGCGGGCGGAGGATGGATCGGCGACCGCGCTGGCGAGGCAGGGCGGGTGATTGGGCGCGGCGATCGGCTCAGCGGCGCTCCAGGCGAGTGGATCGGCTACGGAAGCGGCGAGCGAGGACCGGCGGCGCGCGAGGGTTGCGGAAGCGGATCGTAACCGCGTGATACCATGTGAAATTTAGAATATTGATTGATTTCCAAGTGTGTGTACAGGAATACATATATACACGCTTGGGTGGCATGCAAGCCTACCACAATTAGCGTGATTACATTCCACAATTACAGGCCTAATTACATTAGTCTAACAGCATCCACCAGAGCCGGTGGTGCCGGCTCGTAGCAGAAGAGCAGATATGGAAAGCCTGGAATGCAGGGGAACAGCAGGATGAAGAATTAAGGTTGCGTATGTGGCTCCGCAATTTTCACAGGCAACAGTAGATGGTTGCAGGGTGGAGAAGGCGACAATCACAGCGATCAGGATGTGCTTGTTGGATGGCACCATCGTCTTGGTCGATGCGTGGAGGGATTCGTTTGGCTGTTACTGAAGTTCGTTGAGTGGTAGGACCGTCCTTTGACGGTTAGATTGATTTATAGGAGCAAAGTTGAATACTCCAAATGCGAACGGCTTGTGAAACAAACAAAAAAAAGTTTCGATTATCTCTCTGTTCCTATCTCTATCTATATCTCATCTCTATCTCTTTTTTTTAAAAACACGGTTTTTTTTTTCTACGTACACACGGTAATATCCTCAATAGAGATGAGTTACACTACGTGCACATAGAAAATGCATTCAAAGTTATTTTTTTTATAAATCTGACGGATGAAATCTCTCCACTGTCACTCCTTACGAATCTAACGGATGAGCTCTTTCGACTCTCCTAGATCATGGTCTCACACGAACCATTGTTAGTTAATAAAATACAAATACCTAAACAAATGTATGAGATAAAAAAAGTTGTTGAAAAACAAAAACAAAGTCATTTTAATATTAAAATATTATTTTTAAATTAATATTTTTTAAAACCGTAGCATAAGTGCGGACATTGGGAGTATATGTTGTTGGTTGTTGTGTTGGAGAGAGAGAGAGAAACAAACATACAAAAAAGTTGTGATTATCACGTTGGTTGTTCTGTTGGAGAGAGAGACTAGAAGAGACCTGCATGCAACTACTTAGCTTTCCTAGTTATATCCGCTTGTTTCCCTTTTATCATGCCATCAGTCATGCAACAATGACAAGAAAAAAAAATGAAAAACAAATCACACGAAAAACACTAGACTATGGCCTGCTCGACCTGGTTTCTCAACAGCCGCACGCTCCTTCCCGGGTTAAACGAGCTGCATTGATAAAATCGCCTAATCATTTTGGCATAACCAATCCATCATATCTGCCGTATTCGGCGTGACGCTTCGTCCAATTCCTCTCGCTGAAATTGTTTGGTGAAATTGGTGTCACCATAGCGTAGCACGGACCAAGGCAAGCCAGATTTGATTATATCTAGAAAGGTGGTAGAGTGGAGATGTGAGAGGTTGTGTTTTTTTGGCGAAGGGTAAATTATCGTGGAAGTTTTTTGGTGAAGCTGTTGTTGAACGAGGCAAGATAGATTTGATCAGTACCTAAAATAACTTCACCTATAACATGGATTAGGCATGTCGCAATTGGATATAGAGAATGAAATTAATCTTCTAAGATGCCAAAATTATATTGAAAATATAAAGTACATGACAAGACTACTCGCTTTGACACGATGACCCACATGAATCTGATATCAGATCTATTTTATTTTAAACTCCTTAGCAGGAGTCTGACTTTAAACTTAACTTTCTACTTTCTAGAACAGAAACTGGGATGATTTGACATCTACCACTGCAACTTATAGTCCTAACAAAATAATGCAACCTCTTGCTATACCTGACTTAATTTCATGGAGGTACTGAAAAAAAAAGAAACATGTTGGTGTCTGCTTGAATAAGAACAAGTACACTATTTGATGTGTAACAGTGCAGATCCAAATACCATACCCACCCATATGCTGTGTGGACTATATCTCTACAACAGTCTACTTACGCTTTCGTCCTCGCTTCGCGTAAAAGAGTTATCTCGGGATTACTATACTTTGCGACTTTGGTTATTTAAGTTGGTCCATCTCTATTTGAACTAACAAGGTGAGACTAATTCTCATAGTTTTCTCACACCATAAGCCACAGGAGTTAGACCCCTTTCCATGGGCTTCGCAGAGTCCCACCCTCAGTGAACTCAACATCCTTGTCGATGCAACTTACCCACACAAAGGATAGACAAACAAGATCGATCCTCACTGACCACGTCGTACGTTAATACCAACATACGTGCCATGCTGTGACCTCGCAGGACCCACATGCCATATATATTGTATCTGTGTCACCTGACTGTACGCGCGTGTGATATAGTGAAAGTTAGCTCTAGTACTATTTTGTAACAGTTCGGGCCTCAATACGGCTCATGTCTACGCATATGCTGTGTGGGCCACACCTACATAGCAACCCACTTACGCTTTCGTCCTCGCTTCGCATAAAAACGTTAACCCGATGTTACTATACTTTGGGTCCTTAGGTATTTAAGTTGGTCTATCCTCTTTGAACTAGCAATGAAGAACTAATTCTTTGAAAAGGAGAATGTATACATGCTGGCATTGGTACCTTTGTTGTAGGTGTCAATCAGAAGGGGGAGGCATCAGCAGCATGTCAGCCACTGTTCAACATAATAGATAGATATCAGTTACACATTGGTTAATTTTCTTCAATAATGTACATAGCTTAATAAAACAATGTCAGACCATAACTTCCTGTTGCAATGAGAAAATGCTTCGAGCTGTAAATTATTGATACACGCTTTCTGGATCACAAATAAGAGAGGTATTACAATGATTGGAACTAATCATAGTCGTCTATTTGATCAGATCTAACGGTTAAAAATAAAAAGGTACTGAATCGAAAGTACTAAAATGGTGAATCCAGTATCAAAAATAGTGGATCAGGACAAATTTTTAAAAATATACAGCTGAGATTAATTAAAGAGGTGAAGGTACCTCGTACCAAGCACCGTAACATCTCTCCACAAATAACAAATAATTGTGTGAAGTTTAGCAGTGCCAGCAAGAGCTTGTCGATGTCATTGTTCGTGATTTGGCAGAGGCACGTGCTGTTGTCGACCAGGTCATTGTAGCGGTTACATCATGTGCCCAACGACGTTTAGAAACTGGTGTTTGTGAGGTACTCCGTGCAAGGCAGCACCAGCTTCATCAGCGGCAACCAGCAGTCCTTCGTCTCGTGCAGCGGCGCCGGATTGTAGCACGGGAGCAGCCCCCATGGGACGCTCGAAATGCGTGGGAACTGTGGGAAGAAGAATTGAGGATGGACTTTTGGCTCCGCAACTTCTCTATCTGATGGCTGCAGGACGGTGAAGACGATGGTCAGTATGTGCTTGTTGGATGGCGCCATTATCTGGGTCGATGCATGGAGGACTTTATTGTTTGATGTTTGTTAGACGCGAAACTGGATCTCGGGCCAACACATCACTCGCACGTTCGTGTGCGGGAATGCCGATGTTTCTTCAACGTCGGATTTAGACAGCACCTAGACAATCTCACCTCGGGAGGGACTCGTCGGAAGAGGATCGTCTTAGGGTTGATCGGGCTCGGTCAGGCCAGTCGGATCACCTTCGGTCGTCGTCGAGACAAAAAAAGAACAGCAAAACAAAGATCGAGTAAGAGAATTAGAGTTTGCAAAGACAAAAATGTAAAGCCAAATAATAGGTTCGATTAGCATACCCTCAACCGGCCATGAGCCTCTGTTTTATAGAGGTGGGATGGTTTTATCCCGCAAAGCAACGAATCCTCTCAATTAGAAAACAAATTGAAATTGATCTGCTGAAAACTTTTCTAAATCGACACCATCGGAGTGTCTGGTAAAGAGCCGGATACTCCGGTGACCGAAGTCTCTGGTAACATGTCAGAGGGTCCATCCTGTAAATTTCAGAAACTCGAGAGGACTTGTCGGATGGTCTGACACATTGTCGAACAGTCCGGCGTACAAAGTACTGAAACCCGAGAGGGCTTACCGGACAGTTCGGCATTATGCCGAACACTTTACCGGACAGTCCAGCATTGTGTTGGACACTCCGGTGGGCTAAATGTCTTAAACCTGAGAGGGCTTGCTAGACACTCCGGTGCCATGATGATTTTTAGGTGTCAACATATACCCTTTGTTTTTTGGTGAAGTTTCTGCACCATAAAACATTCTAAGCACCAAAAACTCTAAGGGCAATGATCCTCCTGACTCATCGGGCATTGCATCATCATTGGCAATGATATTCTTCATATCGACCGTTTTTTCCTTTTAAGCTTGTTGCCATACACCCGAATGATACTTCTTCAAGTATCGGTCGTTAAGGGCCCTAGGCAACGACACTCGTCGCGTATTCCTCACCATTTATGCATTGCCGGCAATAACTTTTACTACTTTATATGACCCTTCTCAACTAGGAGACCATTTCTCGAATTTGTTGCTTCTTGAACCTACAGGCAGAATAGTTTTTCACACTAATTTGTCCACCTGAAAAGTTTTAATCTTTACCATCTTATTATAAGCTCTAGCAACTCTCGCCTTATCTTGCTTAATTTCTTTCAATGCACTCAAATGCTTACCTGTGACCTCATCAATATTGTCTAACATTAAAGCTATACTCATCGGTGAATAAGTCATTTTGTTTAGCTAATCTTAGAGCTCCTAGATTTTACTCGACGGGTAAAACGGCATCTTGTCCGTACATAAGTTTATAGGGTGTTACCTTAGTTGCCCCATGCCTATATATTCGATGAGCCCACAAAGTTTCCGATAAGACTTCATGCCACCTCTTGGGGTGATCCTCTATCCTTTTCTTAATGAGTTTGATCAACGTTTTATTACTAGACTCGACCTGACCATCGGTCTTAGCATCATACGGAGATGAATTGAGTATTCTAATTCCATAGGATTTGACAAACTCTGACATAACAGTATGTAAAGGAAGTACCTTGGTCTGTAGTCAAAGTTTGCGGTATGCCAAATATATGAATAATATGCTCGGTAAAAAACTCTATTACCTCTTTATGTGTCATGTTCTTGAGAGCCATCGCTTCGGTCCACCTGATGAATTAATCCGTCGCCACTAACACAAAGCGGTGTCCCTTCGAAGACAGAGGATGTATTTGTCCTATGAAGTCCAATCCCCGTCTTAGAAATTGCCATGGTTTTATGATGTGGTTCCTCATGGCAGCGGGTGCCAATTGAATATTGCTAAACTTTTGGCACTTTCACATTCTTTGTAGTAACGATAACAATCGATAATAATGGTTGACCAATAGAATCCAACCCTCCTCGATAAACATTTTATTTTCAGAGCCGATTGATGCGTACCGCAAATATCCTCGTGAACTTCCTGCATAGCTACGTTGGCTTCATCATCATCCAAACATTTCAAGAGCAAATCATCTTCCGTTCGACGGTATAGGTTACCATCAATCAAAGTATATTCGAAAGTTACATGCCGAACCTTCCTATCCACAATTTAGGTTGGACTACAAATGTACGAAACTATGGGAGACCTCAAATCAAGTGATTCGGTGCTATCATGGTTTGACGTGCTAGTAGCCGAATCGTCTAGCTGTAGCATCTCAAGCATCAATTTCTTAATGACTAAAAATATTCTTTTACTAACATTGTAACTCGATGCTTGTTGTGCCAAATCATTGGCTCTACTGTTTTCTAACCTAGAAACATGATGTATATGAAACTCATCCATCCCTTTGATGATATCTAGTCATTTATCTAAAATAACATTCAACGATCCATTTAAGTATTAGAAATTTTCAGCAACTTGTTTCACTACTAACAATGAATCGCCGAAAGCCTCTATATGTTTTACCCCCCACAGATTCCAATATCTCCAGTCCGAACAACAACGCTTTATATTCGGTCTGGTTATTGGTGCAAACATACTCTAATTGATTTGAGAATTCAAAGTGTGCATCATAAGGAAAAATTAATACTACACCAACACCTTAACCCTCTTTGCAAACCGAACCATCAAAATACAACTTCCATGGGGTGAATATCACATAACTTATATCTAGATCATGCTCTAAATTAATACGATGTTCAACAATAAAATTAGCAACAATTTGGCCATTCATGGATTTCCATGACTCATAAGCCAAATCATACTCAATCAATACGTAAGCCCATTTACCAAGCCTACCACTAGAAATCGGCCTATGCAACATATGTCTAA
This sequence comes from Zoysia japonica, assembly GCA_001602275.1. Taxonomy (NCBI): domain Eukaryota; kingdom Viridiplantae; phylum Streptophyta; class Magnoliopsida; order Poales; family Poaceae; genus Zoysia; species Zoysia japonica. Next base: position 492,579 of record BCLF01000064.1, on the reverse strand, counting down.
TAACATCGGTTTGACAAGCCACCACACAAGTACTAGATAGCAAATAATGTCTCAACTTGGTGCAAGCATGATACAAGGAAAAGCATAGTTTTTCGATGAGAGTGTACCTTGTTTCCGCATCAATCAACCATAAGCATACATATGTGATCACATACTCCATCCTTCGGCTTCTTGTGTCAAAACACCACATCATCTTACACCGCTATGTAAAGACGAAAAGGAACCCCACCCTTGGGCGCCCTAAGAATCTACGGTGAAGACAAGTACTCTTTGATCTTCTCAAAAGCTTCTTACTGTTTTGCCTCCCAAGTGAATTCGGTTTCATTCTTCAACCGAAGAATAGGAGTAAATGCATTAATCTTCTCCGACAAGTTGGATATAAATCTCCTCATGTAATTTACTTTGCCTAAGAAGCTTTGCAACTCTCTTACATGTAGGCGCTTGCACGTTTCTAATTGCTTCTATCTTTTTGGGATCTACCTATATGCACTTTTCATTGATTATGAAGCCTAAAAACTTCCAGGCCGATACACCAAAAGCATATTTGAGCGGATTCATTTTCAAACCGAAACGGCGCATTCGGTCCAAATCGAGTTGCAATCGGCCAAGTGAGGATCTAAAGCGGCCGATTTGATTACCACATCATCTATATAAACCTCTATGATGACACTAAGCAAATCATGAGAAATAAAGTTTATAACTCTTTGGTATGTGGCACCCATATTTTTTAACCCAAAAGTCATGACCCACTCAAACAATCCTACAAAACCGGGACACCTAAAAGCAGTTTTAGACATATCCTCTTCAGCTATAAAGATTTAGTTATATCCCACGTTACCATCAAGAAAACTAATAACTCTATGGCCAAAAACATCATTAATCAACATATCGGCTATGGGCATAGGATACTCATCTTTAGGAGTAGCTCTGTTCAAATTTCTGAAATCAATGCAAACTCTTATCTTACCGGTGTTCTTCTTCTCACCGACACAATGTTGCATACCCACTCCGCATAACTACAAGGTCTTATAAATTTTGCATCAAATAATCGGTTAATTTCCTTTTTAATCCGATCATGCATATTCAGGTTAAATCTTCTCATCGGTTGCTTAAAGGGCCTAAGACCAGATTTTATTAGAAGGCAATGATCAACTAGCTCGCGGCTCAACCCAGGCATTTCATTATAAGACCATGCAAAACAGTGTGCATACTCTTTCAACAGCCCGATTAACTTCACCTTATAATCGGATTTCAGATTTTTGTTTATAAAATTTGACTTCGGATTATCATCACTATCAAGATTTACCTCCTCAAGAGGATCAGCCGATGTAAATCTTTGTCCTAATTTATCCATGTCATCTATTTCTTCTATGGTTTCACACATATCATTCATGTTGGACCGATAGTGCTCCACTCTCTTTTGTAACCAATCTAAATTTGACTTCATTGGATCATATAATATGGTTGAACTGATTCTCTGTCGGCTTTACATTGAAAGGTACAAAATCATCCCTAGTCACACTAAGAAAATCATAATACGTCAAGTCCAATCCGGTCAAGCACTTGATAGTATCATGTGGCAAAAAAGATGAATCAACAATAGCAATACAAACCGATGCATCCGCATGAACAACCTCTACATCATCACCAACCATTGCATCAAGAATTGATGCAATATAGAAAAAACACATCTATTAGCTTGAATCCAATCACATCCTAAGATTAAGTTATAACTACCACGCACATCGGCAACAAAGAAAATGGTAGTCATGGTCTTGCTCCCAACGGCGACCTTCATAGAAGCGACCCCTTTAGCCTCGATAGGGTCTTCTCCTTCCACACCGTTCAAAGTCATGTTGGTCCAGATGAGCCCGTCATCTGTCTTACCCAGTTTCTTAAACAAAGAATATGACATTAGGTTAACAATAGCACCGTCATCTACAAGCATGCGAGAAATCGGTGTGCCATTGATATGACCTCTCGCATAAAGGGGTTTCAAATGTTCTCCGATTCCTCGGGCTCTCAAAGATAGCACTTTTCGGCCCAAAGTCGAATTGTGCCATAACCTCTTCTTTCTCTACTAAAGAATAATAGGAAAGAGACAAGCAAATGGTGTTGATATCCATACCTTTCCGAGGCGGTGTAGACTTGTAGTCCAAGAGGTCGTCGTTGCCGAACTCGGACATATCGACGTCTCCCTTATGCGAAGATGTGGCAAGGTCCTCTCCCAGCACGGCATTGGCCAGTCCCAATGCCTTCGGAGTAGCCACCGCGTCCTTCGTCACCGGTGGAATGGGAGCTTCGGGCTATTTAGCTCTTCACTGCTTACCTTGAGAGATCATCGGCTTGAGTTCATTGAAGACTTTGTCCCTCTTCTTCTCCTCCTCCTCTTCCTCTCGGATCTTTCGGAGGCGTAACCTTTGAAGCTACCTCTTTTGAGTGTGGGTCAAGCCAGGCGGACACCACCTCGGTTGCATGTACTTGGAGGAGCTTTGCTGCTGCTAGCCTCATGATCATGGGAAGCTTTTTCAACCGGATCATCCAACGTGATCGGTCCTGCCAAAAGTTTCTCGATTTTGACATCGGTTGTGCCGATTTTAACGACACCTCCGAATGCACTCTCTTGATGAACAAAGATGGAAGGGGCAGGTTCATTACCTTGCTTTGGACGGCACTCTTGCCTAGGCGCGTTGGTGAAACCCCCTCCCGTGCACCGACCGGTTGAGGCTCCAACCGGTTGGGGATAGGGCCAGAGAGCATCTTGAAGACATCTCCCCTCGGTGCATTCTATCCAAGATGAAATGGTGGGTATGGCATCGGTGACACGGGCATCCATGATCCTATGTATAGATGCCACACCGAGAATAGCGAGCAAGGCATAGGATGAAACCATGGTGGTGGTATACTGAACCCAGAGGAGGAAGAGGAGGAGGTCCACAAACATCCACGGCTTGCCTCATCTCCTTCTTAGGTGGGCTACCTTCTCTTGGTGATGATCTTAGCCGCTTCATGGACCGATTGTTCAAATCAGTCTTTTCGTTTTTGTACTTGGCCATGAGACGGTCGAAGGTGCTTTTGGGCCCCTTCTTCTTGTCTATGGCCTGCATGGTTCATTTTCCACTTGCCCACCTTAGGGTTCTTCAGCTTTATCATCTTGGGCTGTGAAACTTGCCCCTCGGGTCTCGAGCCTTGGATGGTGATTTTAAGAGACTGTTGACCATCACGAGACTTTTCTAGCACACCTTCCTAGAGGGACCTTTCTCACTCGGAGAAATAGTCATCTCTTCCCTGATGATCATGTTCTTCCCTTTAGTTGTATCAGCTCGATGAGGCCGAATCAACACCTTTGGATTTAGCTCTAGAGTGTTGATGAGGAACGGGTGCTTGTTGATATGCATCTGCTTAAGACTCAATCGTCCCTCATTAAGGACCGATTGGACCTGTTGACAGAAAATATTGCAATCATTATAAGAATTATGCCATTTACAGTATGCACTACGTTTGATCTCATCTGTCGGAGGCAAGTGTAAGAATATTTTAATGTATCCACCTTTGTGTAACTTATCAAATATATCTCACATTTAGCTAAATCAAAGGTGTACTTCATGTCGTCTTTTCGATTCTTATGAACTGGCTTTAGCGAATCACAAGCAAACAATTTGGCCTTAGATGACCAAACAAACTCGATAGCCAGAATGTCATTGAAATCATCATCGGAGCTATCAGAATCGTATTCCACGACGTGCACGCTGTGGCGGGTCTTGTAATTATATTTTATTTCTTTGCTTCAGCTTTCTTGAGCCGAAGCTCTTTGTTAGAGGTGAGTAAGCGTAAGAAAATCGTGTATTTCCAACTTCTCTCTAAGGTGTGACCGCAAACTACAAAAAGCTAGGTTAGCTAGGTCTTTTTCAGAAATTGTTAAATTAAAAACATCTGTTCTTAACATCTCTAAACTGTCGAAGATAATCAATGATGGGTTAATCTTTTCCTGGCCTAATCGATGTCAAATGTGACAACTTCAACTCGTTGTCTCCAGAATAAAAGTGGTCATGAAACTTACGCTCTAAAGATTTCCATGTATAAATGGAACCCGGAGACAATGATGAAAACTATGAAAAAGCGGTCCCGGCTAGTGATAAAGGAAACAACCGTACTTTCAAAGCCTCACTAAAACTCGCTTCTCCAAGTTGCGCGATGTATTGGCTAATGTGCTCCCAAGTGATTTTACTATCTTCACAATTTAATTTGACGAAGTCGAGAACACACCATCCGCTAGGATAAAGGATCGAATCAAAATATGTGGGTATGGTTTTAGATAAATTCAGTCTCTTCTCTTAATGTCTACCCCTAACGTTTCACCAAATTGTTTGCTCAAGTCCTCCTTAATGCGAGCCATACACTCCTCTATGTTGGCGATGGGTGGCCTAATGGATGTGCCTGGTGGCGAAGGGTGTATGCTCATTTTTATTTTTTAGGTATGGAGCCATGAGGGATACCTGTACCGTTCGGTGGGATAGGTGGTGTGCTATACGCGATGGTATGGTAAGGAGAAACAAAAATTGGCCAATTCATTCAATCAACTAGTGGTTGGATTGGGGATGCTAGTGATTGGCTTTACGCTAGCGGGAGACACTACCAAAGCGTTAGTTTGCATATGAGACGGAAAACTAGTTTGTCCACTAAACGAGTTCAACGGCATGCCATACAGAGGTTGTTCTACACTAGACGTAGTAGGCGCCGATATACTAGTAGAAGGACCTACATGCATAACATGAGTAGACGATGCAACACTAACATTTTTAGATGTCTTAGACAAGTTTTATTGAATCATATATTGCATATCATTAGTCAAGACCTTTTTTATGTCAGCAAATTAATATGAAACATTTTCAAAAGTAATGAGAGGGTGTGAAAATGTTATCACATTGGCAGCACCCATGGCCGCGTCGTCGATGACGGTCGGAAGAACGGGTTCTCTCACTTGAGAGATCGTGCCTTGACGGTCCTTCTTGAAGCACACCAAATACTCTTGCAGCCCCCGCTCTTCTCGCGCCATGCATGCCTCCTCGGAGGTCTTCCGGCGCTCTAGGAACGCTTTGCGCGCTTACTCGGGCAACTCCTCTAAATACGCCATGACGATATTTGTAGTTGAGATCTAAGAGGGCATGCTAGAAGATGACGATTCGGTTTGTGCAACCGGAATCACTCGTTCCCCAGCGAAGTCGCCAAAAAGTGTGTTGACGCCGAAACGGATCCTGGGCTAACACACCACTCGCATGTCCGTGTGCGAGAACGCCGACGTTTCTTCAACGCCGGATTTAGACAGCACCTAGACAACCCCGACTCGAGAGGGATCCGTCGGAGAAGGATCGTCTTAGGGTTGATCCAAGCTGGGTCAGATCAGCCGGATCGCTTTTGGTCGTCACTAAAACGAAGAAAAAATAGCAAAACAGGGGTTGAGTGAGGAGATTAATGTTTGGAGAGACAAAAACATAAAGTCAAATGATAGGTTCGATTGGAATACCCTCAACCGGCCATGAACCTCTGTTTTATAGAGGTGAGATGGTCTTATCCCGCAGAGCAACGAATCCTCTCAATTAAGAAACAAATTAGAATTGATCTGTTGAAAACTTTACTAAATCGATACACTGGAGTGTTCGGTAGGATACTCCGGTGACTAGAGTCTTCGGTAACATACCGGATGGTCTGTTGTGTAAATTTTGAGAACACGAGAGGGCTTGTCAGATGGTCAGCCACATTGCCGAACAGTCCGACGTACAAAGTACCGAAACTCGAGAGGATCTGCCGGACAGTCCGACATGGATGCCAAACCTGAGAGGGTTTACCGGACAGTTAGACGTTGTGCCGAATATTTCAATGGGCTAAATGTCCCAAACTCAAAAGGAATTGACGAATACTCTGACAAAGTACCGGACACTCGTTGTTATTTTTAAGTGTCAAACAATGTTGCTGTGCCGAAGCTCGTTATTTGTAGATGTTTGTTTCCCATTCTGCGGGATATGACATGACAGCCCACTCACGTCCTACACCCCAAACGCGAGGACGGGTCGGGAACTGCTCAAGCAGACCAGGCCTAGTTCTTTTGTGCTGGGGGCCTGCCGGTTCTTCGTCGTCCGAAGTCCGAACAGCTCCCAGTTTAGGCCTGTTTGAAGGGAGGGCTTGGACCCTTCCTCGTTTGCCTATCCACAAAGGAAAAGGCTAACGCACAAGTGCACAACCTCAGATTATTTCGAGGAAGTAACGGGTAAAGGCCTCATTTGGGATGGAGTAAAAAATTCGTGATCCTACATTTTTCTATGAAACTAAACCGAATCTTTTGAATAATTTCTATAAAAATTCTGCATACCAAATGACGACAATTTACTGGCGCATCAATATCAACAGCTTCAGACCATGACGACAGAGTAACCAAATCTAGACATGTGCTGCAATCACGTTAACCATATGTTCGGTAAATCGTGAAGGAAGCAGCAAGTAACTGCGCTCCGTGGGTCGGTCAAAAAGTTAACCGTCCGTGTCCCCTCCCTCGTCCTTCCATGGATCCGGTTAAGAAAAGAAAGCGCAAATATACTATTACAGCCCAGATCTAGTCTAGCTGTAAAAATTGAAAGACGTGGGGAGACTCTGGTGTGTCTGCTCGAGACATTCCTAATCCCACTGCCAGTGCCGGAGGATCAGATGCCCCTTTTCTTCACCCTACTAATCTGCATGTGTGCTTGTTCAGATCTATTTTCCCAAACAATTACTACTCCATTTTTAATTATTTGTTGAAGCATAAAAAATAGAGGAGTAATCATTTATAAGTTTAAGTAGCTTGAATTCTTGTAGGTTTGTTGGTGCCACTGAGCTCGTATTTCACTCAGCTGATGCATGCTACACCTGCAGAATCCCTACGTTATATTGCTCGCCGATTTGCAGTTACAACTAACCTGCTACCTAATCACTCTACAGAAAAAAAAAAGTAGATTGAAAAGTAGAGGCAGCAGGCAGGTAAGAAAGCAAGTGGCCAAACAAAGGGGTCAAACAAGCATCACGCTCTCAAAAAAGGCTAGAAAACAAGCAAGTTGCTGGGTGCAATCGTCACTGTGACACACTGTCCGGCTTCTGAACCACCACCGGGCACCGGCCATGGGGATCTGTTTCTGCGAGCGAAGCTTCAGTTTCAGAAATGGCTGTGCGCTGCCCCCCTGTGCATGTGGAGCAGCTGAGCAGACAGGGAAGGAAGGAACGAAGGAGCCGTGGAGAACTTCGGGCAGCTGCCGCGTCGCTGTCGGCGCTGATGGCTGCTTCCGGTCTCCTCCGCCGCAGGCGAACCGCGCACAGCTCGGAGGAAGCAGATGGTGTGGTGCGAAGGAAAACTCCAAAATGGAGTTGATCAGCCGTCGTTTTAGTCAGTATGCATGGCCCCAGCATCACTCTCTGGTGAAGCTGGGAAACATGTCACCTGCTTTTCTTTCTTTTTCTTTTTTTTTTTGTGCAGGTGAAATGTAATTCTTCATTAATCTGGGATCAGAACATGAATGCTACATCCTCCAGACGATCCCCACAAGTTTGCCACAGTTACATTGCTGCCTGTATCTGGACAGAGCAGTACGAGCTAGTATGAAGATCAATCACACTCCAGTCCAGATGACCCCCACAAGTTTGTCAAAATGGTTGGCGATGCCAGATTCAGATCGGCAGTCGCCATCGGGCTCTGATAGATATCCCCGGCCCGCCGGGGTCCTCAGTCCTCCCCTCACCTCCGAGGCTCCGACACTCCGCTTTGATTCGGTTCCTGCATGCCATTGCCTCCACGCCACAGCGCCAGCGACGCCTGACGCAACTGCCTCCCCGGGAAGGTTGAGGCGTTCCTGTCGGCGAAATCGCCAATGGGTCCACGAGACGACGGCCGGCTGGACAAGAACAGGCGCCCAAACAAAGCACGCCCGCATCACCGTGACCCGACGAGACGGCTCGTTGATGGTGGATCGAACCGTCCAGCGAACAACAGGTTCACACCCCATGCCCATGATGAGTCCTGTTGCACGCAGTTGGAACAGCTCGCTCGGACGAGGTCGAACCGACAGCCAACCAGCTCAGACGGGCTGAGAGAACAGAGTGCTGCGAAAAAGGTCAAATGCACCGTACAAGAGCAGAGGATTAAACAAAACCACGGCCAGCAGAAATGATATGATACGAGTGCTGCTGCCAGTGTGGTAAGAAAGATGGCTAGACCAACCCCCCTGCCTAATGATTCCAATCGTGTCTCTACCTTTCTCCACCTGATTTGATCCTTGCGAGCTTCTTAAGCAACCACCGAGATTGGAACGCTGCAACCACACAAGGATATACAATAATAAACCAACTGGATTAATCGCAAAGGAGGTTCAACATATAATATATCGGCTACATGTCAGGTGCCAGCAAACACATTCTCAGATAAAGGAGCTGCTAAATAATAAACACAATAATATCCTGGTCACCGACACATTGCAAAGTTACAATCTGGGGGAACTGCTCAGTTTCAGGAATGAATGACCATTCTGATTAGGAGGAACTACATTTACACACAAGGACTGACGAACGTAGATAACAGCCAACACCATAAAAGAGTTCCAAGTAAAAAAGGAACAGAAAAAAATAAGCATACACACACAACTTGTGCAATCACCTCAGGTACAACACCTCGTCAATGAAAAAAAACGAAATTAAAGATCAAAATAATGCTAATAGTATTCAGCATCTATTTGCTGTTTTTCTTTTTCAGTAAACTCCCAAATTTCTTCAGCAGAGGCTTGTTCTTCTTCTGTTGCTGCTGCGGTTTTGTTGGAGACATTGCCACTTTGCTAGATTCTTCTGATGATATTGTCGTCGTCGTCGTCGTCGTCCCATTTGCATTTTCGGTGCTGCTGTCATCCTTACTGGGGTCTACCTCGCCATTGGATGATTCAGTTTCTTGTTTTCTGTCCATCTCTGCTTCCTTCTCGACAACTTTCATGGCCTCCTGTGAGGCATACTCAACTTTCACTCCCTTTTCTTCAGACCTACTGTCATCGTCTTCATGATTCAAGTCCTCGTTATCACCATTAACAGGATCAACTTCCAGGTTCAGTTTCTTATCCACATAACCCTCTGTATCTTCATTTTCTGCGGTTGAAGGAGTAACAGCTTCTTCACGCGCAGAAATGTGCTCCTCATCAACCACCACTAGCTTCTCTTCCTCCTCAGGATGCTTCTTGCTCATGGCTTCAGCAAGAAGGGCAGTCAGTTCATCGATTTTCTTCCTGGCTTCAGTTTCTCGTATCCTGAGTTCATCGTTCTCCTGGGTTATGCTCTGCAGTGCATTCTCTTTGTCAAGCAACCTCTCCCTCAGTTGCGAACTCTCAGTCCTCGCCCCCTGTGCAGCCATGTTGGCTTCAGCAACCACTGATTCCATGGACACAAGTTTTTCTTGAAGCTTCTCCACCTCAGCCTTTGCCTCCTGAGCAGCCATGTTGGCTTCAGCAACTGCTGATTCTGCACAAACTAGTTTCTCATGAAGGCTCTCCTTCTCAGCCTTTGACTCCTGTACAGCCTTGTTGGCATCAAAAACTGCTGACTCCATGTACATCAGTTTCTCTTGGAGCCTCTCTTTCTCCTCATTTACAGCTTGAAGGTCATGCTCTGTGTCCCGCCGGGACGCAGCTACCTGTTCAGCTTCTGCTTTAAGAGCTGCAATATCTTGCTCAGATTGCTTGTTTGCCATGATAATGTCTAGCTCCTTAGATTCACACTCTTCTCTATACTTGCTCACCTCAGACTCCAGCCTCTCAACAGAATCCCTTAGACATGTGATGTCCTGGTTCGCCTCATCAACCATTACCTCATAGCTCTCTTTTGTACTCTTTAAGGCCATCTTCAGATCACCTATCTGTGCAAGAGAATGCTCGTAATCATCTTCTTTCTTCTGAAGTATCTCGTGTGCTTCCTGTGCTTCACAAGAAGCCCTGTTCAATGCAGCATTAAGATCCTCCACAGCCTTCCTCTCTCTCTCTTCTCTATCTTTAGCATCATTGAGCTCGCTAGTTAGCTTGGTTTTCTCCTCGATCAGGCTTTCAATCTTCATGTTAGCAGTCTTCTCATTGTTTAAAGCCTCTGAAGCAGCTTGTTCTGCAGCCTCAAGCTTGTTTCTCAGAACATCTATTGTTGTTTGTAGTTCAAACACCTCCTGTTGTGATGCATCCAAGTGCTCGCTGGTATCATTTACATCTGCCAAAAGTCTTGCCACCTCGATTTCCAAGGCAGTTGTCTTACTCTTGAGAACTTCAATTTCAGATTCTTTATCTTGCAACATAGACTGGACCTTTCCCAGCTCTTCGGTTGTAGATGCAAGAGAATCACTTTTGAACTTCTCAGACAGGGTAATTTCCTCCAATTTTACTTCCAGCAATCCCGTCTTCTCCTTCCATTCTTCCAACTGCTGACGTATTTCTGCTTCAGTCTTCTGTGCTTCAGCTATCTCTGATTTAAGCTCCTCAATCAACTTTTCTGCCTCAGCCAACCTCCCTTCAATGAGTGTTGCCTCCTCAAGTTTCTCTTTCAGAGACGAAACCTCAGACTCGAGATTCTTGACACGAACCTCAGCTTCACGGTTCTTACTCTCTTCACTTGCTGCACTGGAATCAAGTAACCCTTTCAAGCGCACAACTTCATTTGAGAGGATCTCCACCTTCTCAGCATTGACCTCAGCGATCTTCATTGCATCATCTGCGTGGCTGAGTGCAGCATTCTTGGACTCATTTGCTATCGCAAGATCATGTCTGATTCTCTCCAGCTCTTCGGTTGTGTTGACGAGCGTCTCCAAGTCTGCAGCATGCTGGCTTCGCACACACTCAAGCTCCCTCTGCCACTCTTCATCCCTTCTCTGCGACTCATCGATGCCTGCCTGCTCGAGCTCATCAGCCCGGAATTTCTCAATCTCCGTGGCCTCCTCGGCCCATCTCTTGGCCATGAGCGCATCCTGGAGCTTCTCGTTCGTTTCATCGGCCACCCTCTTGGCTTCATTCAGCTCCCCGACAAGCCGGTCCCTTTCTCCCAGGGTGAAGGCCAACTGATCCTTGGCCTTCTTCAGGTCTTCCTGGACGCACTCAAGCCGTGCCTGCAGTTCGAGCTCCCTCCTCGGCTGCTTCTGAAATTCCAAAGAAACAAAAGATGGGATCAATAACACTTGTACCAGTGAGCATTGTGATGAATTCGCACGATTGACAGTGATAAAGCGAGTATGAGTATTCATTTCCATGCCTCAGGAACAGAAAGTCCCAGCACAGTGCCGCACTTACATCAGGAGGCGTGCCAATCTTAGGCACCCGGCGCTCAACGACTGGCTTGTTGTCCGCGGATCCCGGCGAGCGGTCGAACGAGAGGCGGGGCCGCGCGCCCTGCGCGGCCGACGGCGGCGAGTTGGGCTCGGACTTGAACGGTCCCCCGTTGCTGCGCGAGCGCGGCGTGGACGGCGTGCCGACGCTGCTCCTCCTGGAGCCTCCCGGAGTCGAGGGGCGGTGGTTGGAGGAGGGCGTGGACGGGCGGTGGTTGGACGACGGCGTGCTCGGCCTGCCCTTGCGGACCGGGGACTCGTTCGGCCCAGATCTGTGTCAATGCAACGCCATGGAAATTTCTATTAAAAAAAACTTTCCAAATTCCGCCGAATCCAGCGAGGGAAAAAGAAATGCAGGACCAAATCCATAAGCAAAAAATCATAGTTGATATCCGACTCATTTAAAAGAGGTCGTCACACTCGAGGAAACCCAACAAGCGTTTCCAGCCAAAAGAGAACCAGCGGCAACCGCTTAGATCTGACATCAAGAACCGAGGACCTCCATAAAAGAATTACTGGTGCCAAGATGCCAATGAAGACATCAAGCGGTTGCGCAGAGAGGAGAACGCAGCAAGCACACTGATCAAGCGAGCGGCAGATAAAAAACTTGACAGGAAGAACTCGAGGAAACCCAAGCGTTTCCAACCAAAAGAGAGAACCAGCAGCACCCGGTTAGATCTGGCATCGAGAACAGAGGACAGAACCGAACCCCCCAAAAGAGAACGACGGAAGAAAGCGAACAACAGAGAGAATGCGAGGTCACCTTGATCTGGAGGGCAGCATTGCGGACATGAGCTGCTTACGGAGCCCCCCGGCGTGGTGGTGGTGGTGGAGAAGAGAAGAGAGAGAGAGAGTGGGGCGCAGCAGGGGAGGACGGGGAAGAGGAGGGAAGGGAGTGGGGCGAGTCCGGAGTCACATTACATAGCAGAGGAAGGGAAGGAGCACGCGAAAAGGCTGCAAAGGCAAAAGGCAAAAAGGTGCAGACGGGGGGACGGGAGGGAGAGAGGAGCGTCGTCTCCTGCCCGCCGCTACGAAAACGAAACCGCTCCTTCTTTCCTGCTCCCTTCCCCTTGTCAGAACTCATCAGAAGACCATGGATGGCCGGCCATGCACCCGTTCCGTTCCCTGGACCACTTCCCCTCCAACCGCGGTAACTACTCCCTCCACCTTTTTACTCTTTTGGAGCACGGATTTTGTTTTATATATTTTTTAAAATTAAACTAATTTTTGTAATAAAAAAAAATTAGTATGATTTCTATGAAATTCCTATATTTCAAATAAACCTCTGATGCTGCTCGTTTCTGGTGTGGTGGTACACGGACCGATCACGGATGCACTGATGCAGCGCGGCAATCCTTGCGCGCGCAAATTATTTAACAACTCTGCACTCTCCCTCTCTCGGGAGGTGAGGGGAGGCTGGTCACTGGTGATTTACGCCACCAACTGATTGCCCTGTGCAAATAATGGGTGCCACCGTGTCAAGCACATGCCAGGCCGGACCTCTTTGATGATTAACCAATAGTACTACTGTTTTCTTCGCAAAAAATTTGCAACACAGTGCTACGACTCGATCTACAAGTTGATCGTCTCGTTACGTAATGGCATGTATAAACTCTCCTGCCAAGCCAGTGGAAAGAGATGCTTAAGCCATCGAGGCCCCAGCACGTCTTGCGCTACATCAATACAAACATCCGTTTGTAAGTACTTGTCAATTTTAATTTTTTTATTACATATTTAACCGTTCATCTTTTTTAAAAAAAAATTACAAATAAATATAAAAATATACATTCTTAAAATATATAAAATGATAATTTTTGTAATGTTAATTATAATTTAATTAATTAGATATTTTAAAAATTATAATTAATCAAAGTATGAAAAGTAAAAATTAAAATTTTTAAATATTCGTAAACGGAGGATTGTAGTTCTTGGCTGCATTGTTCTTGGCGCGCAACAGATAAAGGTCCGCTGACAACGAAAGCTCCAGGGCAGCCAGTGAGCAATGTTTGAGATTTCGGTGGAGCCGGCGAAACCGGCCAGGGCCGATACGGCGGTTTACCGGAAAACGAAAAAATCAGCTGGTTTTTCAGTTAAAATTTGATTTTTCAAACTTCAAACCCGTAGTCGGTTATGGAACGGTTAACCAGCTGGGTTGACCGGTTAGCCGGCCGGTTTGACCGGTAAATCGGCAGGTTCAAGGGACAAGCCAGCCGGTTTGAGCGGTGTGCGCAGTAACGAAAACTGGCTGGTTTCGGTGATAAACTGGCAAAAAAATTGAAAAACCGGTAAAATGTTTGAAAATAAGAAAAAAATTAGAAAAAGTCTAAAAAATTTTGGCATGACTTTTTCTAAATTCTTGCAATATATTTAAACAATATATATCTCATCAATAGATAATAAAACACATAATTAGACAATATATCTATACCAATGAAATCCATACACAACAAGTCATCAATTCACAAAGTCCATAGTTCATACATAGAGTCCACACATAAAGTCCATACACAAAGTTCATACACAAAGGTCACACTCTACAAAATAAGCCATGTCGCACTCATCACTTGACATTATTTGAATTTCTCTAGTGGCAAGCAACTTCGCTTTAAATTCATTTCATGTTTGACCCATTCAAGCGGGAGTTGTCTCTCATTATGAGCGCAACATGTGATAAATTTCTGGATTCTGTTATTGGTACATCCATGTGGTCGTTGGTTGTGAGCTATGATCACCCATAGGATAATTGTAGTGCTCAACACTTTAATTGTAGAAGGTATCACTGTCACTTTTGATCAAAGTATGTGCCATCTATTTCTCTGTCAGTTGGGCTCACCGCGCCCTCATCTGCAAACACAATGAAACATGACATAAATATATGAAAACATACTGTAAACATAATGAAACAAATGAAAGTAACATACCTCATCTCTGTGTCTTTTTAATTGCGCTAATGAAGTACAGATTATTCGCCTTTCTACCAGGGATGGCTTCTGTGTGAAAGAATTTAGACCATGCCTTTCCAATTGCTGACTTTGCTAGCTTGCTCTTTACAGTCTATGGACCAGTATCTATCCGAGTTCGAACCCGTTCCCAGCCACTTGACTTCTGTGACATAGATCTTCTCACTATTCCAAATAATCCAAACCCGCCACCACCTTAAAAGAAACCACCACCACCTTAAGAAGAACCACTGCACCCGACGAACCACCAACACATTGCTCGAACTGACCACCATACATATATTGTCGTTGTCAAAATTTCATCTCCTCTCTGGATAGCCTCATAGTAGCCTGCAGCTCCTCATCATCCTCCACATTCACATTGCTTTTACCTGCAACCTCGTGCTGTCTCAGGGCCTGTCTAGCTGAGTCCTTCCTCTGCTCGGCTGTCTTATCAAGCTCCCGACGGAAATAATCTCGCACTTTCGTGGGAACATGAGGACAACCCACCATATTGCCCTCACGATGTGCCAAATGTTGTTTGAATCTTGTATCACCTCCTTTTTTTCGTGCTCTTGCAATATTTGCAACAGAACCCGAGGTACACGTTCTCCCCATGTTCCCAAACCGAGTCTGATTGATCTGTCATTCCTGCATATATTGAACAATGAAAAAACTAAATACGGTCGAAATCTGCCGGCTTGACAATGAAACGGGCGGCTAGCCTCTAGATCGGGCCGGCTAGCCGATGGATCTGGCCGGCTAGGCGCTCCTGGCGGCTTCCTCTCCTCTGCGCCGGCTAGCCGGTGGAACCGAGCGGTAAGTCATGCTTACCGGTCGGCTACCGCGCGGAAGAGGAGGGACGGGGTGCGCACGGCTTGCCGGTGCTGCCGACCAGCTAATCGCCCCTTTGGGCCGGCTTCTCCTTGCGCGGCAACGAACGGCCTCACCAAACACCAGTTTCACCTGAGGAGCTCGGGAAGGGAGGAGAAGAATGACTCACGGGTGAACTGCGTACGATGGATAGGGATAAGGTTTCTTTTTGTCTTTTCCGTTCAAACTTCGATGAATTTTTTGGACACCTAAATCATCATATTTTCAGAAATGGATTCCACCAAAATTTATGATTTTTCATCTTGTTTTTAACATATTTTTTATTTCAAGATCCGTCAAATTTTCAAAATTCAAAAAAAATTAAACCAAAAACCAGTCCGGTTTGACCGGTTCGGTTTGGCAGGTTTTGTAAACCTTGCCGGTGAGACGGTGACGGCGACCGGTGGTACGGACGCGAATCAGTGCCGCCGACGCCATGTTTTGATTCTAAGCAAAGATATGATTAGTACTTAGTAGTAGTACTGATTAGAAGAGAGGAGAACTTGCATTGTGTAGGTCAATCACAATTAAGCGGCAGGCTTGGTTGCTAGTACTGTACTACGTTGGTGACGCAGACCCCATGCGAACGGATTGAGGCGAATCAAGAGGGCGCTCAGTGAGCTGTGCTGTACTGTTGCGGCAAGAATGTTTTTCCTTGTGCGTGAAAATTATGCCTCGTTTGTTACGGTTTAAATGTCTCAAGAACCTTTCTTAATTTAGCTATAATTCTGAGAAAGCTACTCATGTTGTCGTAAAGTAAGTAGCGTTTTTAACTTTAAAAATCAATGTTTGACCTTTATTTTATTCTAAAATGGTAAGAACATAATTCAAGTAAGTCATGCTTAAAATATTTCTTTACTAAAAAAATTTGTAATAAAATAAATAATACTTTCACAAAAATTTTAAATTAGACAAATAGTTAAACATTAATGTTTAAAAGTCTAGAAAGATGTATTCTAAACGGAGGGAGTAACTTTATATCCCTATTGCCAGAAACACTTTAATAAGAAATATTTCTTTCCACCTCAAGGAAAAATAAAGTTATTATGGGAATCTATATTAGCTAGCACTAATATAAAAAGACCATTTAATGTCAAGTCATAACGTTCTGCAGTATCGGTCAAATTATTCGATACTTCTCATACGATACTGCTGTAAACGGTATTTAATGTCAGGTCGAAGAAACCGACACTGAATCAAATTATCAGTGTCAGTTAAATGACATCATCAGGCCGACACTGATAGCAGCATCTTCAGTGTCGGTCATGATAACACCAGTGAGATCGACGCTAGTAATAGCAACAGTAGTGTCGAACGGCATGATATCATCTGACCGACACTAGTAACAAAAACAGCATTGTGAAACGACATGATATCATCTGACCAACACTAGTAACAAAAACAGTAGTGTCTGACGGCATGATATCATCGGACTGACACTAATAACAACAACAGCAGTGTCGGACGGCATGATATCATCTGACCGACACTAGAAACAACAACAGTAGTGTCGAACGGCAAGATATCATCTGACCGACACTGCTATTAGTTACACCAGTGTCAGCTTTCTTGACGTCATTCGACGGACACTGATTTACGTTGATATCAGTGTCGGTTATTATGACATTATGGAACCGATACTGATATTTCTAACTATGGTTTCGGTTGTGTTGACATGCAACCGACACTGCTCTCATTACCAACAGTGTCGATCTCAATGATGTCAATTTTGTCAATATTGTTTACAGGACTCTCATGTCATATATTACGACGTCACGTGACCGACACTACTTCTTGAATTAGAGGTGTCGATTTTTGTGACGTCACAAAACTGACACTTTTAGTATTTAATTACACGTTCATATATTTGAATCAGAGCCATCTGAATAACAAAAAATCAAATGCAAACAACAGATTAATAAAATATATTGATAGAGATAATGTATTCACAAAGTGAATGTTTAGGGTCACATATGTACACAAGTTCATCCACTATAGCAGCTTAATTTACACATATACATGAATATACATATTTCACATAGAACTAACAACTAAAATTTCATTTGCTCGGCCAACTCTGATCTTGTTCAGTAATTTTTCTTCTGTCCAGCCTCAATGTTTTTCTAAATTAGTTCAGCATTGTTGTAACGACCGGGTTTTCACTTACCTTTCGATAAGTCCCGATCTCTCGTGACATTGCCAATCCCAGGAGTTTGGCAATCACGATATCACAAGCGATCAATCAAGAAACCATAACAGAAATATTAAACAAGAAACAAATTAGAAAATAGTAGATCAGAGTGAAATTATTAGAATAAAATCCTCCAAAGGGGTCCATCGGCACGCAGGCCGGAAATATCTCAGAGCAGATATATCTCTATCGTGAATCCAACAAAAGCAACGGCGGAAGCATCCACATGGCAGAGGTAGCGAACCTCCTCCACACAGGCTAGCTTGAGCGCAGGAGCGGACGTCACGGGCCGTCAGAGACGTAGTCGAAGTCAAAGCTGAGCGAATCCTCTGAAAACAACAAATTAGAAAGCCGTGAGTACGAATACTCAGCAACCGCGTACTACCTAACAACAATGTATGCATGCAAATGGTTTCAAGGGTATAGGCCTGGCTCAAGTGCTAA
>BCLF01000064.1:445831-474470 GCA_001602275.1 Zoysia japonica | reverse complement strand
TAAAATGCAAATATCAATATGTGAAAATGCATATAACAATAGTACTAAAACTGCAAATACTTACATTTTTTTTATACATAATCTTCTTTGAGCAATGTTATGTATTTTTCAGAGCCAGCTTCTATGGATTTGCACACATAGTAGCAACAATGCACACTACCAGGAGTTTGTTTTACACACTTTAGAAACAAAATAGAAAGGTTAAAAGTCTAAAAAATATAAACAAAAATATAATGATATAGATTATTAAATTACGGTGTAGTAGTACTGAAAAATATGTTTTGTACGATATTTTTTCTATCCGTTTTAGATGGTGCTGTACATTTGTAGAGAGGAGATGCTTTGTCGTACATTTGTTGTCTCTGATGCAATATCCACAGTTTTGTCCGTACACAAATGGAAATTGGTGATGCAGACCTTTCTTTTATTTACCTTGTGAGTATAGTTCAACACAGTTACCTTAAGTTTCCCTTTACAAGTTTATTCATCATATGCCTAAGTTTACACCAAAATCAGGTTGAGACTTTTTTCTTTACCTTGGTGTGCAGCGTCGGTAGGTGCATGTACATTTGGTAACGATCCTTGAACATACTATGTTTCATTCTTGATCTCAGCTACGGCTGCATTTATCAGAGGCATACCTCTGCAGAGACCTTGAGGTCGTTAACACTGCTCGGACCTGCAACCATATGGAATCGGCATATCAAACTACACATAACATAATATGGAGGGTCCTGACAACGAGTTGATCGGGAAAATGTTTTTGACATAGGAACTGAAGTTAAGCTATGCAGTATATAAAAGCAATACTTGTTGTAGTTTTGCTTAATGTGTTTTGTTACACTTTGCAGCCTGTTTTCTAACAACATTTTGGTTCGAACACTTCGTATAACAACTATCGCAAGGTCACTAAAAAATTCAAGTAACTTTTAAGCCATGCAATTCTAGCCTAGATTGATACTCAGCACCTGTAATATAACATAGGGAAATTCAATTAGGCTGATTGTATGAGTATGAAATTACACAGGGAAATACAATTAGGCTGACTATATGACAGATTGATACTCAGCACATGTATCATAAGACAAGGAAATACAATCAGGCTCACTGCTTTGATTGCAGCAAGATTTAGCAGCTACAATCAGGCTTATTGCTTTGACAAAACAGGGAAATACAATTAGACACCTGTAAATTATTATTTGCAGGATAAATTCAGCCAAAGTCAAGCGACTAATTAGAAATCATCATATAAATCTACATTCAGTGACTGAATTTCAGTCCTATTAGTCTGCCAGCAAACTGACATTCATTGAAATGAACAATGTAGTAGAAAGAAAACAAACTTTATGAGAAGGATTATGAAGTCTGAAATTACCTAAATAACACCTTAGTTGCTTCAGCATTCATACCCTAGAAGCTGGGCACAATGGGCATCTGCAGCAGTTCTATACAGTGACAAGGTCTATGAATACAACAAACACATCGGTTGTGTAACATCTAACATGGAGTATCATACCAAATTAGAACCTGAAAGAAGCTAAGGAAACTAAGCACACACTCGGGGTCAATAGACTGACCAGATTGAACAAACTACATACAGTAGCTCCTCTACTGACTCAAACGTTGTCTGCTAAATGGCCAAACTCTACAAAGCAGAAGTCATAGGCAACCTATCAGGTTATACGAGATTGAATAATAAGATAACTGCTATGCCTACGAGGCAACTCTGGCGGTGTGTATTCACCTATTGTACACATTGCTAAAGAAAATCTGCTTGCTAGTCATACAGCTTACCAAGGACCTGGTGTCAAAAAAAAATTTACCAAGGACCTGTTAGTGTCCTCCGCAAGAAAATCATTGCCTATTGTAAATTCCTTGTCAGTCAAAAAAAAAAACTACAAGTCCTGATCTGTCACTCAAAATTTTTAATTTCCCGATCAATCAATTTAGTGTACCTCGATAGGAATCAGTCCTCACTCACCAACTCATATCATGCCACACAAGATCAAAAGAAAATAAAATGGTTCTGATTAAATTTTAAAATTTGAATCTAAATTGAAAGTGAAACTATTCCTTGTGAAAATTTATAAGCCCCAGAACCAAACAAGGCCCACTAAAATAGGCAATGAGAAAAGTTAGCAAAAAAATAATAAAGGGGCAAACTAGTCTTTTTCAAATGTATAGGAGTAGCGATAAGGAAATATAGTTAACATGGTGGTTTATAAGAAAATTGAAAATTTTAAGTGGCTGGTGAGGAACTTGTAGTTTTTTCGATGGCTATATGAAATTTGACCATTTTCAAGGGGAAAGCGAACAAAAACTTGTACTGAGATAATACAACTTAGGGATGAAAATTGGGTATCCCATACCATCTTGTTCTGAATACTTTTTTCCAGATCGTTTCTAATTTGGTTGGTAATTTATTGGTACGGAAGTAAAAATGAATAGCTAGAAACAGGAACGGAAACAGGGAGTTACCGATCATATTTGCGGATACTATATTTAAGTCGGTATTCCTTTTTATTCTTGTTTAGTAACCATACTGTAATTTATCCCAGCTATATACCCAAATCAAAACGACCTGACTTGAACCATAAAAAAGGAAATCACTCGTTAAACCCTACCTTTTCTTCCATTAGTTAGCCCTCAAATCTCCAATCCACCTACATACTTCTATTATGTCACTGTGCATGAGAATTAGATACCTATTACTATCTTCCAATTTGAATTATCAGCTTTTGATCATTTCAGAATTTTTTTCATTCTTATTTATTCGTTTTCCTATACTGATTATGAAAATATGAAAACAAAAATTATTTGAAAGTGTTTCCGATCATTTCTGTTTATTTTTATACCTAAACACAACGCGGTGCACAAGTTCTTTGCTTAGGCTCCATTTGGAAATCAGAACACGTCTACCCAGAATTATCTATTCAAGCTGTATGAAACAATGAAACGAAGTTCCTGAATTGGAGACAAAGTAAACTGAGGCCCCGTTTGCGAGGAATTCCAAAAGAATTTTAGGCCTTCTTTGGAACGTAAGATTTTCGTAAAAATTTTATAAAAATTTCACAGAAATAAAGTAGAAATAAAAAAAATTTGTTGTTCCAAAGGGGGCATTAAAGGAACTCATTCCTGTGGAATGTTTCCTCTATTTACAAAACCACGCTATTTGGAATGCGGAAGCATTCGCTTGCTTAAAATGGTACTACTCTTTTCCTTCACAGAATGGAAGAATAAAAAAAAATCTACTCAAACTTCTGGGAAACATTTCCTGCACGGGAACATGAATCGCACCACGTCGTTGCAAGTAGCTTTGTAGCTCGCTCGTAGGCTTCCTAATCATGACACTCCATGGTGTATAAGTGGAATGAAAAGGAAAATATGTAAGACAGAGCAGTGAAGGAATAAAACATTTTTTTAACTCCAATAATATATAGGCTATTTCTTTAGTTCATTCAAGTGTTTTCAAATGAAATAATCATCTTACTTTGTAAATTAATTGTACAATTCCTGTATTTTTATTTTTTGCATTTCAAATAGCAAAAATTCTCCATTCTTTCTCTTTCTCTGTTTTTTCCCAGTCCTATATTTTTTATTCCTGCATCCAAACGGGGCATGAAAAAAATAAAAAGACGCTGGGAAAACTAGAGAAGGGAAAACAGGTTAGGAAATGCAAATATCGTTCATTTCGTTCGTCCCGTGGTTCTTTGAACGCTTGAACCTCCGCTCCCGGTTCACGCACCGGACTGGAAGGTCCGGACTCCGGACTCCGCCGCACCGCCGCCAGGCCGCCTGCAGATAAACACGCGCACATAATTTTCGAGCAGCGCCCGCTCCTTCCCCTCGGACTCGGATCAAAGCGGATCGGAGTAGCTAGCGGCGATGTGGGTGGAGATACTGTGCGGCCTGGTGGCCTACTTGATCATCCGTCAAATCTTCTTGGCCAACGACGGCGACCCGTCGTACCTCGCCGACCTCGATTCGTCCCACTCCGACCTCTGCTTCGCCGTCGCCGCCAGGTCCGTTCCCGTTTCTGCCGTTCTCTTTCTTCCCACTCGTCCGGCCCTTGATTTTGCTCCTCTCTCCTCCTCATCAAAGATTTTAGATAGAGAAATCCTGGTAACGCTGTTGGCCCAGCTCCTCACTCACTTCCTCTCTTCGGAACACACATGCACACACAAGATGGCACAAGACACAGGGATGTAGGAATTTACAGAGCTGCACACCAGCTCCGGCATTAGCACAGCACAAACACTTGTATTTTCTCTTCACTTGACTCTTAAACACGTTGATTACACAGGGCTTAAATAGACACAGTGCTTTGGCCGGCACTCACACACGCACTGCACCACGTCTAGCCGCACTACCCGGCCATTAGCCCCACTAATCGCTCTTCCTTAGCATGCAAGCCACTCACTTGCCTGCACGTACACGCTCTACATGTGTAAGAACTGGTCCTCCGAGCTGACCATGCAGACATGCAGCACGCCGCAACGGCCACCGGTCCAGGCTCCACTAAACTCGACACGCCGGCCACCACTAACCACTGGCCACCACTAATCTGCATCACCGCATGCAGCTCACTCATATGTCGCACTTGACAGAAAACTCTCCAACCACAACTAAACAACTCACGCAGCGATACGACTAAATACTCACAAACAACAAGATTAAATCTAACAATCACCCTCTAATTTTGTTGGCTTTATTCCGTGCTTCTAGTCTTACTTCAAAGTAATGCCGACTCATAATTGACTTCTGCAACACCAAATTACGTCACTCCTTTCACTGTTTTCTTTACTTCATCACACTCATCGGCGAAATGACCGAACTCACCACACTTACGGCAGTCGATCTTTGACTTGTCGAACTTGCCACGATATTTCTTCTTCTCGCCATTGCTGCCGGAGCCCTCTCCGCCCCTCCTCTCTTTTGCAACTATGGCTTCCCACTCGGCACGTGTGAGTCGCGCTTCACCTTCCGCGATCAACAGCTGCTGCTCCCCTTTATTGTCACGACGCCGCCCCTTTGAAGACTTTTCAAACGCCCTCAAGCGTCCGATAGTCTCGGCCACCGACATTTTCGTTACATCTCCCCATTGCTCGATGGTGCTCACAAAGGGTTGAAACTTGTCAGAAACAGAATGCAGTAACTTCTCCACTTTCGTGCCAAGAGCACGTATCTCATTCACGATGGTGGTAACCTTCAAAGCAAACTCATTAATTTTTTCAGAATCACTCATGTACATACCATCAAGTCTCCTCTTGAGAGTTTGTACTCGGGCCTTCTTGACACGCTCTTCACCGACTCGCATCCCCTGGAGAGCGTTACACGCCTCCTTCGCTGTCTCCTTCTCGGATATGGCCATCACCATGGCCTCTGGCACAGCTTGAACAATGGCAGCGAGGGCCATTTGGTCTAACTTCTCATCAATGGCTTCTTTGCTCTCCACGGCCGTCCACACACCTTGGGCGCGCATGAAGATCTTCATCTTCGTCGCCCACACACCGTAGTTGTCCTCCGACAACATGGGGTAACGGAGAGTCAGCCCCGCCTCCTTCACTTGTTGCACGGCGAGCTCGCCGTCGACACTCTTGCCGCTTCCGCTAGTGTCGCGGCGACTCGGCGGCGTGTACACACCCGAATTATCTCCGGACATGACTGCAAGCACTCAATCTAAGGCTCTGATACCAATTGTTGGCCCAACTCCTCACTCACTTCCTCTCTTCGGAACACACATGCACACACAAGATGGCACAAGACAGGGATGTAGGAATTTAGAGAGCTGCACACCAGCTCCGGCATTAGCACAGCACAAACACTTGTATTTTTTCTTCGCTTGACTCTTAAACACGTTGATTACACAGGGCTTAAATAGACACAGTGCCTTGGCCGGCACTCACACACGCACTGCACCACGTCTAGCCGCACTACCCGGCCATTAGCTCCACTAATCGCTCTTCCTTAGCATGCAAGCCACTCACTTGCCTGCACGTACACGCTCTGCATGTGTAAGAACTGGTCCTCCGAGCTGACTATGCAGACATGCAGCACGCCGCAACGGCCACCGGTCCAGGCTCCACTAAACTCGACACGCCGGCCACCACTAACCACTGGCCACCACTAATCTGCATCACCGCATGCAGCTCACTCATGTGTCGCACTTGACAGAAAACTCTCCAACCACAACTAAACAACTCACGCAGCGATACGACTAAATACTCACAAACAACAAGATTAAATCTAACAAACACGTCGGTTCCAATTCCATTCCAGGCTCGAGAAGCTCTACTCGGGCCGATGCTTCGTCGGCCTCCGCATCCCCGACCCCGTCGCCGGCGCGCGCCTACACATCGACGTTATCCTCGTCACCAAGAGGTCAGCCTGTTCTCCAGTCTCGAACATCGCTGTATTTCTTTACTTTGTCCCTGAGCGCTGTTCTAGCATATATCTGATAAAAAAAAAAAGATAAGTCTACTTTACCCCATCAACTATAAAATCGAATATTTTACACTTAAACTATCCAAAACCATTTAAATAACCCCCTAAAGTGATTTTGACTATGTGGCAGTCTGTGACATGGCAAGATAGTTTTAAAATGCTTCAAATCACATTAGCATTGTATTAGACTAAAAGAAATAAATATTAGTCATTAAATGAGAATAATCTAGAAATATTTTTGGCACATTTTATTTTTTTTTCATTTGAGAAAAATTACTTGGTTGTGTCATGAGATGAAAGCCGGTAATTATGTGGAGACGTATGATTGAGGTTTATATTATGAAGAATATGATAAAAAGTACTTTAAGGATCAAGTGCAAACGCGAGGAAATAATGAGATGATAAAAAATAATATAGCACCATGTCATTACCCATTTGTACTGCCACGTAGGTCAAACTACCTCTAAAACCACTCTAGGGGGTTATCTAAACGGTTTTGTATAGATCGGAGTGTAAAGTATCCGGTTTTATAGTTGAGGGGGTGAAGTGGGCTAACATTATAGTTGAGGGGGTAAAGTAGACTTATCCCTAAAAAAAACATTTCTTTTAGATATAACAAATAGGAGGTACTCAGGTAGACAGGTACAACCTTGCAAATTACGACCAGGATGTTCAGATTGCAGGGATAACGTATTACAGAGTAAAAGAGTTTTTTTTTTTTGAGGCAAACAGAGTAAAGGAGTTGGCACTGCAAATGGTAGCCTGTCGAGAATATTAGCCTTCATCTTCATTTATCCATCACTCTGTTGGAAGTCTTCCTATATCCCCTTAATAAAAATCTTTGGATGTATGGCTCGTTGAGACCGAGTATAACTGTAGGCTTTCTGCGTCTGCTTGTTGTGTACCTCCCATGTGCCTGCAGAGAAATGGGATACTTCACATCCCTGTATGTCATTTTTCATTAGCTGTATTGCTGTGGTCTAAATGGCTTTTGAAACATACCCTATTAGAATTCAATTTTCTCCATCCTAAAGATTAATTTAACTTGGCTACCTATTATCAGTTGTCACTACTGACAAGTATCACCCATCCTAGCACACTCTAAATGGTTGCAGTGGGCCTTCCAAATTACTCGTTTAAGTCACTTAATGTGGCACCATGGAAAGCAAGGGTTTTGATCATCTGACTCAACAGAGAGGTGATGGTGGTGGTGATAAAAAACTTTTCTGGTTTTATTGAGCTTGACAAGGATGGCAATTGGTTGTGTCCAACTGACAAGAAGCGGAAACAAGAGATAATTCCAAACCCGGTATGTGACTTGAGCACTCATTTATGGCAAAGTGTTTCACAATTTCATTTTATTGATAAGTATTTTTTGAATCTTATGTTACTTGTTTGTGAATTTAATTTGCTTGAGGGACATCATATTGTCATTATAAAGCAGTCTACCAGATGTGCTGTTGCTACTATTATTCCTCTCATAATTATGTTTTTAGTTTTTTGTGTGTGTGGGTGGCGGGGGCGGGGGACATTTAAGGTCAATCTATATTGTCTAGAACATTCTAGCACGTTGATGCATGGAATGCCTAAGCATCATATTGCTACGAGCACGAATTAAATCCTTTGTTTCAAGTACGCTTGGCTATAAAATTTACATTAAGTACGGTCCTGCTATTGTTTTCTTCCAAATTATGTAGCTGTCTGCATATCGAGGTGGCATTCCAAAATTTGTTAAGTCAACAATCATGATCAATAGGGTCTTTCTGTTTTCATTTCCTGTTTTATTCAGGAATTTACCAGTTTCAGAAGAATCAGTACTAATTTTTGAATTGTATTCCTGTCTTTTATTTGTTGTGTCCTTTATTAGGTTGTGGAAGCCAACAGACTAGCTGCCAGTCTTCAATCATACTTGGAGCTGAGGGGGGCAAAATTGCCAGACAGGCATGTAACTGGAAGGGTTGTACTGCCAAATCCCAACTGCAGGTTGTTTTTGAGCCTATATTTTGTTTGCTTGGCTATTGCTTGGGTGTACTTTTTATTCTTTTTCTAATCATTCTAACTATTAACACATTTTTCACCAGGCCTTCTTATACTATAACTCTTCAACCAGAAGTTATACGATATGAACAATGGAAGGATCTTAAGACAGACTCCAAGTCTGGACTCTCAACGTGGATGAAAGGTGCATTGAGCAAGAATGACATGCAAGATTTGGTTCTGCAAAATCTACATTTTATTCTCAGTACTTCGCCTATTGGGGACAGGTAAAGTACTTAGTGGAAGAATTTCTGGCTTTCCTCTTTAAAATTCCTGTTGCTTTGTTTCATTTTCCGTTTGTACAGTACAGCAATGAAAAAGGAAAAA
Organism: Zoysia japonica; assembly: GCA_001602275.1. Lineage (NCBI taxonomy): Eukaryota > Viridiplantae > Streptophyta > Magnoliopsida > Poales > Poaceae > Zoysia > Zoysia japonica. The sequence goes on along the minus strand of BCLF01000064.1, from coordinate 465,662 downwards.
ACAACTTGTTATGGAAGTAGCAGCTGCAGTTATCAGTTAGTTTATTAGAGTTTGTTACTCCCTCCGTTCACTTTTATAGGTCATTCTATCTCTGGGTACGAGAATTAAGGAAAAGTGAAAAAGTATGGTACGTAGAAAACGAGGAGGAAAGAGATAGAGATTTATTGAGAAGAGAAAGTATATTGAAAAGAGAGAAAGGTGTATTGGGAAGTGAGAACGAAATATATTGAGGAACAAATTTTGAATGCTAGAATGACTTATATTTGTGAACGGAGGGAGTAGTAAGATAAAATTAGGTCGTTAATTTGTTAAATCAGGTTGTTAGTCTGTTAAGGTCAGTTTCCCCCAGCGCCTATGGCTGCAAAGGCAGCTGCGGGTAAAGAGAGAAGGGCAAGAAATAAAGAAGAAGACTACGTCCCTCTCTTCCCGTGCCATGAGCTGAGGCCTCTGGCACTGTTCCACAACAATTTCAGGGACAGCAAGGTGTATCGCCCTCCATGGCCGGCGTCATCTATCCTGAGGTCGCCATCTTCTTCGCCAAGTTGGATCAAATGTTGGCGCAGATCGTCATCTTCAATGCTGTCAACGATCCTGCGACCACGTTCTCCGCCAAGCTGGATCTGGCCTTGGCGCAGACCATGATAATCAACACCCAGTTTGATGATCATAAGATAAAATTAGGTCGTTAGTTTGTTAAATCAGGTTGTTAGTTTGTTAAGGTTAGTTGTCCCCAACGCCTATGGCTATAAAAGCAGCTGCGGATAGAGAGAGAAGGCAAGAAAAGGAAGAAGAAAACTAGGTCTCTCGTCCTATGCCTTGCACTGAGGCCCCCGGCACCGTTCAAAAACACAACCATACTTTTAGTGTTGTGGATTTTTTTGTTGGCTGTGTTTGTCATTGCAAGAAAGCAACTGAAAGTGGCTAGATGGCTAGCAGCAACATTGGGCACAGGAGGGGAATTAGATTTTATTTGTAATTTGTTGCTTAGGTCAATTGGTTGGTTTCAGATTAGTTTTCAGTTAGCAGGCTCCTAATCTTAAAAGGCTGCTGCAGTCGTCATTGTAAGACATTGAACAAGAGAATAAACCTTCAATGGGCTAGCCTGTTCTTTGGTCGCTGTGGTGGAGGACATTCCTGTTGCCACCAGTGACGATAGCACCCACCTGTTCGCTATCCTTTCCGTTACAATCCAGTCTCACTTTCTCCTCCATTCTCCTCAATGGATGGCACCCCCTGCGATATCATATATGCAGTTACGAGGGGAATAACATTCTTTATGTTTGGTTGGAGGAAATATGAATTTTAAGTTATCTGAGAAATTTATAGGTAACATTTTGCATTTTAGCAGATATGTCACATCTTTTTCCACATTCGTTCTTTTCATTTGTAGGTTGGAGCTGAAAGGTGACAAAAATCTTCTTGGTGAATTCATTGAGTTCAAAGGCAGGCATGAGGATATTCAACTTCTGAAAAATCTGAAGAGGTCAAAAGTCACTCGATTCATCATCCAGAAATCAACTCTTTTTGTTGGTTTTGGTGAGTTTATGCACCTTTTATTGTTGCTATTTTGTTCTGTAGTCACTATGTTCTGCTGATATTTTCTTGTTCATTATTGAAAGTGAGAGCTTATGGGAGCATTTATCATTTTAGCTAGCAGATTGATGCATTTGCTTGATAGAGCTTTGGCAGCATGTTGTGCAATGTCCGAGGGTGGATAAAATAAGGGGTATAGTTCAAGAAGGGAAAATTGGCCGGCCCTAGGATATTGTTCAATCCTGTGATTTGCTAGGAGTTACTGTTCCATTGTCGCTTTCTACACACTGGGCCCAAATGTATACATAGGCTTCCCAAGTGCTGGGTTGGTGGCAAATCTTCCTGGAACATCTTCCGGACGCCCCACCTAATCATCCTATGTGTTTTTTAGGCCCAACAAGGAAGGGAAGAAGAAACAAAATGAAAAAAGAAAAAACTAAAATAGCAGTTCTGTCCTTCTGTCCTGTCTCTCCTCACTTCCCAATGCAACGTCTACCAGCTAACTACCAGTAAGGGATGGTGTCCATCAGTACATCCAATATAAAATGGTATATGCTGGCCAAGTTCACATAGGGTGTCCAAGAGCAAATTTCACCGAAGAAGAAAAGATGTGTAGAGTGCTTATTAATCTCACACTCTCAGTGCGGATCGTTTGATAAAATGAAAGGAATTTATAAGAACCGGTAATGTCCAATAGAGTAGTAGGTGAAAAATCTTGTTGCAGTTCTGTATTATCAGAGATATCTGCCAAAATGATGTGATTGATCTGGTATTTATGCAAGTGCAGGAAGGTCACGAGTACAAATATTGTACTCGCCTCGAGATTATCAAGCAGAGGGAACTTCATCCTCAGAATGGAAAGAGATTTCTGTGAAGCAGTATACGGAGATTCTTTTCCAGCCTTTACACTCCAAAAAAGTAAAGAAATTCAAACTTTCTAGTGTTGCTTCTGTGACACTGAGTGCCTGATGAATAGAACTTTTGCACATAGCATCAGGCTGCCTCTTCTCTTGTACTGTACTACCTTCGTCCCTAAATTCTCGACACTTACATTATGTTTGACCACTCGTCGTATTCAAATTTTTTTACAAATTTGAAAAAAATAGTCATTTTTAAAGTATCTCTTATGATAAAACTAATTACAATAAAATAAATAATATTTTTACAAATTTTTTGAATAAGACAGAAAGTCAAATATATGAAATTTAAAAGTCAAAAGTGACAAGAATTTAGGGACGGAGATAATAATACTTTTTGTATGCTACCTCAGTGAAACTGACTTCCTGATTCTATAAATCTACATCTACCTGTATTTCATGTGTGATGATATGGTGGGAAAGGACTTGTATCAATTCACGAGTGATTGGCTTTCATATGGTTGCGGTTTTGGTTGATTCTGTGGAAGTGACGGATTGGGAACTGAATCTCTAGCAGTGCTGCTGGTGAGGGATTGTCCGCCCCTTTCATTGGTTGTACTTTCCTGAAAGTTTGGGCAATGATTTGAGGATTTGAATGGTCGTTTTTACTGGACCACCTCATTTGATACGCAAATTGACGTCCAACGTATCTTTTAGGAATGTCTATTTTTCTTCACTCAAATATGGTAAGGAACTCATAATCCTCTAATCTTTTACTATCTCCGTCTTAATAGAAACTTATTTCTAGATTTATTGACTACGACTTTAATCAATAATTTGGATACATTTAATTAATTTTAATAATATAAATTATATATGTTATGAAAATATTTTTTAATGAATTTAAAAGTACAAATACTAGGTTTTTAAATTTAACTATATCTATATAAATCATTGCTCAAAATTGTAGTCAATAAAATCTAAAAATAAGTTTCTATTGGATGGAGGAAGTATCTGGTTCACTTAACCCTCTGGGTTCCATAAACCGGTTCACCTTTTTGCAGTTTATTTATCCCAGAATGTGACATGAACTCAAGGTTTGGATGATTTCACTAATTTGCTAAGCCATATGCGTGATCCATGGTGGGTGGGAGGTAGGGCAAAACATTATGTTATCTCTATGTAGCTTCTTCATATTGATGCTGACAATGTCGCGCCACGGTCTTCATCACTCCACCATCTACATCCATACCTTTGGGTTTTTGTTTATCTTGTCGAGATGGTACTACCTTCGTTTCAAAATATAAATATTTTTTAGTTTGAATCAAGTCAAATTATTTTAATTTTTATAAATAATATTAGAAAATTACATAATTTTTAATATAAAAATATACTTTTTATAAAAGCTTATTTCATGATGAATTCAAAAAATATAGTTTTTACATGATAAAATATTATTAATTATATATTATTAATGGTCAAAGAGATTAAAGTTTGGCTTAAATAAATTTATAAATGCTTATATTTTAGAAACGGATGAAGTATGTAGTATCTCTGATTATTTTTGTTTCTATTCATTTTTCTCTGGCACTTGTTGGATAGCACCCGTTTCTTCGGTTATGCTTTCCTAGTACAGAAGTTGTAACATATCACTAGAGATTATTGTGTAACTCTCTTGGCATACGAGAGTAACAAGATGGAGGTACATGTCTTATGAAATCAACGAAACCATCTAAAGCTAGGTCACATCATAAATCTAGGATAAATAAACACCCAGAGGTTAATAGTGCACTGGTTCAGATAGCGGTTTAACTAAACGAATACAAAAAAGGGGGTTAGTGGACTTGGTAATAAAAGGGACTTCTTTTTTTATTGTCGAAAAAATTCCAATGTTTCAGTATTCATATTTGTTGGATCTTGAAAATACCAAAGTACTTTTTCTAGGCATTTAAAAGGCATGACAACAGAGGTATTTGTATATGCTTTCATGTAATTTTAACTGATCAGTGAGTCAAAAGTGACGAGACTGACAGTCTGAAACTGTGGATCCAGTGCATAGCTCGAGCTTATTACGTGCAAATTCAGTATGGTTCACAAAATCACAGCGTGATTGCATAAAGCCACAGTTTTCTAATTACCTTGGTTCATTCATAAACCAAACCTAACTCTGCTGTAGATGAAGTTTGCCAACATGTTTCTCCCAAGTTTAAAAATATCCTCAACATATTCTGTACATGGGCTGTAACAAGACAAAATGAAACAATTTTCTTGAAATACTGTAATACTGTAATACACGCGGCATGCTTGGCCACGTGCGTACAAGATACACACCGTATTTTCCTTTTTGAGGGAAAAAAAATACAAACATACGTATTAGGTACAAATGATATCAAAGAGTACAAGCCTAGTTGTATCTGTGGGATGAACAAGTATATAAAATCCCTAATCCAGCTCCCCGTATATCCCGCTGGCAAACTCCACCATGAGCTTGCTGAGCTTCTTGTTCTGGATCCTCTGTGTGATCACTTTCAGCTCGTCACTGCAATCAGACAAGTTCATCCATCCACAGGCCAGTCAATACATAAACAGAAGCTAATCCTTGTCTCTGTCAGTGCAACGCAAGCACGTTATTACTAGTACTACTACCTTGGTGGCGAGCGCGGCGCGGACGGCGAGAGCATCTGCGCGAGCTTGACGGCGTCCTCCGGCCGGCACACGGCGTTGTCGAAGCAGAGGTAGCGGCCGTACGCGGTGGGCGACTCGAACGCCGCTACGTGCGCGTCGGCCAGGAAGTCGACGTCGACGGTGACGAGCACGCCGTCGCCGTACATGTCGGGGGCGCCCTTGAGGTAGGGGTGCGCCGCGGTGATCCCGCGCCCGCCGGTGACGAGGCCGGCGTTGATGGACACCATGTCCACGCCCCGGTCCATGGCCAGCGCCCACGCCGTCTTCTCCGACAGCGTCTTGGCCAGCGCGTGCCAAAGCTGCAGGGAGACGTGTAACGTGAGCTACGTACGTTTCAGATACCGGTGCAGGTAGGAGCGCACAGGTCTATCATTCCCGTCGGGCGTCGGGAAACGATCGACCTCGAGAGCGTTGAACATGCCAGCCAGGGGATCAAGGAAAACTGAACGGCGCGCGGACGGATGGCCGGAACGTACCTTGAACTTCCGGCAGAGCGCGAGGTCGCTCCAGCACTTCTCGTCGAGGAGCTGCTGCGGCGGCTGCGGCTGCTTGTGGGCGGCGTTCCAGACGACGGCGGTGACGGAGGAGGTGAAGACGACGCGCTCCATGGTCTCCGTCTGCGCGCACGCCTCCAGCACGTTGTGCGCCGCGCGGACCTCCGTCTCCACCGTAACCTCCTGCATCACATACGGTACGGGCAATCTATCCATTCGTTAATCATTTGATGAGTCTATCGTCTTCGAATTAACCATGTGGCGGCGTTAATGCCGCACGCGGAAAGGGCTGCGGTAGGTTACAAACTGGCTGGCGAGTGGCGACCGTGTCGCCAGCTCTGTGTAGATAGAGTTAATGCACGGGGGTGACGGGAGAGGAGTCAGAGGCTAAGGTTTTGGTTGGTCTCGAAAATGGGTAAGCATCGGTTTGTTTAGTTTTTTAAAAATAAAAAAATCGCTGCAGAAAAACTAAAAAAATTCAAAAATCAAATTTTTTATAAAAAATCGACCAGTTTTACCGGTTTATCGGCTAGTTGTCAGATTTTTCGTTTTACCCTTTTTAAATTTGAAATCAAATCGATTCGAACGGTTTTCTATCGGTTTTTTCAGTTTACCGATCGGTTTGACCGGTTTTCAAATTTTCAATTTTTTTTAAATTTTTTAATTTTTTTTAATTTATTAAACCAAAAACCAGCTGACTAATCAGACCGATATTATCGAAAACCACGAAAACCGACCAGTTTTGTAAACCCTGGTCCGAGGACGTGGAGGGATGGAGGAAGGAGAAAGAGAGCGGTTAGATTCCTTGTCCTTTATACGAAAATATATTCATATACTTTCTCCGTTACAAAATATAAGTAATTTTAAATATAATTAATAATATTTTATCATATAAAAATATATTTTTATATTAAAAATTATGTAATATTTTATATATTATTAATAAAATTTAAAATGATTTGACGAAGAATTAATAACATTTTATCATATAAAAATTATATTTTTTAAATCATCAAGGAATAAGTTTTCATAAAAAATATATTTTTATATTACAAATTATGTAATTTTCTTGCTATATTATTTAGTTCAAAATGATAAAAGTGACAAATATAATTGGCCAGATGGGTCGGTCCGAGGCCTAGTATTTTTGGCTCGACCCAAGCATGGCCTCGCACGGTGGCCAAATGACCGTGCCTGGGCTTGGCCGCAGACCCGCTGGGCCGGCTCGAGCACGACCCAATTAGGCTAGCTCGGTCAAACCCGTCCCGTTCGTCTCCTTTATCATTTTATTGAAATTTAATATTAAAATATAGGAGTATGTAATTTGACCTATTTTCTGTTTAAAATATATATTTTTTCTATGTTATATAATTATTTTTCAGTAATATCAAAAAAATAAAAAAAAAATTCCTATGCTTCGGGGCGGCCCAGCTGGCATGGCCTGACGGCCCGAAAGCACGGCTCGACCCGTGTAAAATCACCAAGCCATGCTTGGGCTTCAGAGGTCAGGCTGTGGGCCAGCACGACCCCTTGGAGTCCGCTCGAGCCCGGCCCGGTGGCAAAGGTACAGTGAGAAAGAGACTTAGAAGCTGTTTGATTAGACTAAACGTTAGTCGTTTGGTTGGACTACTCTGTAATTAGCTCACATTATTATTCATTCCCAGCCTTTGTAATGCGGGTCGTCTACCCCTGGTAACGAATCCCTTCATCCCCAGCCTTTGTAATGCGGGTTGTCTACCCCTGGCAACGAATCCCATCACGGATCTGTCTTCGCCCCTTCTCGCCTCGACTCCTCGCGTTCGCATCGCAGGCAAGGGCCGTGGCTTCGGTAGCAGGCTGCAGCGGGCGGCGGGATGAGAGCGGGATGCGAGCAGCGGCGGGGCAATAGCTGCGAGGTGGTGGGACAGCAGCAGGAAGCGAACGGCGGTGGGGCTGCCGGTGCGACGCTGTGGGCTGTGGGACGGCAGCGGCGCAGCAGCGCGAAGCGATTGGTGGCGTGTCGGCAGCTGCGCGGCAACGGTCGGCTGGACGGCGACTGCACAGCAGCAGGCGGCGGGACAGCGGTGGCGAGACAACGGCGGCGGGACAGCGATGGCGCGGCAACGTGCGGCAGCTGGCGGTGTGACGGCGGCGAGCGGCGACACGGCAGAAGCGCGGAGGGGAGGTTGGTGGCCGCGATGCAGGTGAGGCTCCCTCGACGGGGACACAGCGGTGGAGTCCGACGAAGGTGTTTCGTCGATGGCGGCCGCCTCGGCTCTGTTCTTGCCTAACTGATTACCGTTAACCTTGTCTAAAACAAACAAAGAACGTGATTATTGATCCTACTCCCATTACCTCTGTATTTCATTTCCTTACCGTTAACGTTAACAGACCATGTACCAAACACCACCTTAGAAGAATCGAACATGGCTCGGGTGGTGGCCGACGGTGCAAGTGCGCACCCAACCAGCGCAAGTTCGATTCATGAGAATTACAGTCCTATCTCTCGTCGGGATATTCCTATAATAATTTTACATGTAACTAAATGCGTGGAGGTACAAAGAGACTTGGAAGATTCGAGCATGACTCGTGGCTAGCGGTGCGAGTGCGCGTCCAACCACTGCGGGTTTTGATCCCTCTGAATTGCAGCCAATCTCTCATTAGGATATATTCCCCGTAATAATTTTACATGTTACTAGACAATATGTGAAGGTACAAAAGACTTTGAGAGAACTTGAGATGTGTGTAGTTGAGTTTGTGTGTGCATTTAGGAGTAGAAAAGATAATATCTCTGAATACCGCTGTAAACTTAGATGTCTATGTTAAAAAAAAAAGCCACACACATGAGCTGTGCCTTTAATGAAGCCCAGCTCACCCCGCACCTTGGAGAAGGGGGAGAAAGTGTCTGCTCTAGAGTTTGTGGCTGGAGTAATGGAAAGACAGGAAGCTTTCGGGGTGTTTTTATCCGATTCTATGATGAATTGATATTTTTTTTTGATAGAATTCTATGATGAATCGATGATACAGTATTATCATGCCCTTTTTCTAACATAAGAAAAGGATCTTATGAACATATACCAGAAAGAATGAAATTAAGCAAGTACTCACATCGCACTGTTCCTGGTCGCGCGGCGTGTCGAACATGCAGAACACGCCGGCGCATCCGCGGACGGCGTCGGCGATGGCGTGGTAGTCGAAGGGGTCGGCGCGGAACACCTTGAGCCGGCCGCCGCGGGCCAGAAGCTGCTCCTCCTCCTCGTACTCCTGCGGACCACCGCCGCGGCAGTCGTAGGAGTAGGTGGCGGCGTGGACGGTGTATCCGCGGCGGAGGAGGCGGTCGACGAGCGCGGCGCCCAGCGCGCCCGACGCGTCCACGACGCACACGCTCTTCCCCGACCCCGGCGACTCCACCGACCCCGGACACATGGTTCCTCTTCTCACTTTGTGGTGCCGGGATATGTCCGCGACGGATTACTGACGACGAGGAGGAGGGCGGGAGGGCGGTATCAAAGACCCGCCAAGAAGGCGGAGAGGACTGAAAGAGGGGAAGGTGAGGGGCGCGGATAGAAAAGGCAAGAAGAAGAAAGAACGGCGACACGACAGGCGAGCCGGAGGGAACAAACAGCAGCGGAAATGCTGCGGCCAGCCAGCTACTCTTCTCGGCGGGGCATTCAAAGGGCGTGCCGAGCCGTGCCGTTGCGCCTCTCCTCTCCTCTGCTCTCCTCTGGTCCTCTGCTCGGCAACAAACATGCGGCGGGTGCGTTGTTTTTATACGGATTCGGATGGGAGCGACGCGGGCTGTTGGGTTGGGATGCATGGGGTCGACAGATACTCCTCGCGACGCGACTCGTACTACCAGTTGTTGCTGGGGAGTAGTAGTTGGCAGCTGGGGCATGGGGTTTCGCTTCGCCGCCGCGGCGGGCGGTGGTTACTGGTCAGCGCCCCCTCAATCTTCTCCGCACCACCACCACCGCGAGTTTCGATCCACATGAACTGAACCAACGGGTTGGGACTTGCGAGCGAGCGAGCGAGCGGGAGGAGACTCAGGAGAGGAAGACAGCGCCCGGCGCTCCTTCAGTTCCAGCGCGGCATGTCTAGAAAGAAACTGATTTCTGTTTGCGTGGCCATGCCCAACTTTCTTTCTTCATTAACTCGATTCTCCAAGACGACGCGCACATTCTAGGTGTTGGTTGGAGCAGCGGTGCCAGGGCAGGGCAGGGCAGGGCAAGGCAGGCAGGGCCCCGGCCCACCCCCCGGTCATCGGCAGGTCGCCGGGGACCAGCAGAGAAAGCTGGAGCGTGCTCTAGTACTCGTACTGTACCAGCGGTGGTTACCAGCGACACGTCGTCGTCGAGCTGATAAATGCCCACCTGCATGCACGCGCCACCGTGGCACGTAGAGTACACCATCATCACGCAAGTACTACTCTTCAGTGTACGCGTCGCGTGCGGCCAAGTCAAATCGTGCGTGCTCGCGTACGACATGTTATTAGGAGGAGTAGCTTTCTTTCGCACTCTCGCCTAACCCTCATCACCGCACTGATAGCACGCCAAGTAGGGTAGGAGTAGTTCTTCAGTGGCTGCTGATGGGTCCAGTCAAGCAGGACTTTGATTAACAAGACTGGAGAGACAAACCAATAGATTGATAGAGAAGACTTTGAGAGAGAAACCAATACTGGTAGATTGCTAGAGAGGAATTGAGAGAGAAACCAATAGATTGATAGAGAGGCTCCTCTATTATGCCGTCATCAGAACAAAATCCCATAAATGGCCGAAAGCAACGCTCCAACCCCTTCCCGAGCTGTGTTTTGATCTCTCGTTGCAAGCACATTGATCAAGTTTCAAATCACGTACGGCTGCTTCCTTCTAGATGCCACGTCACTGCTTTTCTTCACGCTACTGGCCCTGATCGGGCTGATGAAAACTGCACTCTACCTGGCCCAGGCCAAATCAAATTCATCACGGGCCGCGCAACTCAACTCTTTTCGCAGCCAACTTCCTCCTCAAACAGAGAGACCAAACAAGCAACCAACAGCCATGGCGTCCACGCCGACGCCGGCGACCGATGCCGCCACGGCGCCGGGCCTGGTCGTCGCCGCCACCGATCCGATCCGCTCCTTCCTCTCCTCCGCTGCCGCCTCGGTTTCCCTCGCCGCCGACGTCCGGGGCCTCGCGTCCGCCCTCTCCTCGGAGCCCGCCGTCCCCTACCGCTCCCTCCGCGCCGTCTGGTGCGCCGCTGAGCCCGACGCGCGCCCGCCGCTCCGCGGCCTCCTCCGGGGGACGGAGTTCGTGCTGACCAGCCCCAAGCCGCGCGAGAAGGTTCTTCGGTCTTTTTTTTGTTTTTGCCCCAACTCCGCCACCCCCCCCCCCCCCCCCCCCCCCCCCCCCCCCCCCCCCCCCCCCGCTCTCTCTCTCCCCCCACTTCGGGGTGTTGCGGTCCGGCGAAAGCATGGGCTCTGATCCTGATTTCGGTTCGGTTTGGCTACTCTGTTGTTGCAGAGCGCTGAGCTGAAGGAGAGGCTGGAGAAGCTCCGGGAGATGCAGGAGAGGAAGGAGTACGCTGAGCTTGTCAAGGACGTCGTGAGGCCCAGCAAGGACGACAGCCCCGAGCCCTTCTCCTCCTACAAGGATCAGATCGGATTCGGTAAACACACCTGCCCTATTCGTTACTTGCACATTTATCACTCAGCCTTGAGATTGCACTCTCTTAGGTAGTATTCCACTTAATATTACTAGGAATTTAGGATGCTCTCTTGTTTTCTCAGAATTAGAGCTTTCTGAATGAGCTCAAAGTCAGAAGACATGATCTTTGGGGTTAAATAACATCTAGATCGTATAATCATTGTCACTATTAAATAATCTGCCATTCCGAGTCAACAACGTTTAAATTTTAACAAGTGCTGGTGAAAAATGCAACCAACTTCTCAACAAGTGGAATATTGCTCACGGCAACGCTAAATGTTCTTCAAAATTTGAAAAAAAGGCAGAAATAACTCTTAAATTGTAATGGTGCTACTATGAATTGAAACTCATGGCATACAAGTGACTATTGGAGCAGTCAATCTCCACAAATTGTACATAGCTTGTGTCTGCAGCCTGCAGTTTTTGGGTTACATTTATTGGAATCATTGGCATCATACATTCTTTTTCACTTCAACAGACATTTTTCTCTACTTAATGATCTTTCTATTTCTTTTTTTGGAGTATACTCCTGTTTTTGTTATTTTGACGTTAGGATAAAGACCCTAATTAATAATGCACTAGCTTCCTTGTCTGAACGAAAAGAAATAAAATTGGAGGGAGTTACGAATTCAAATGTATCTCTTTATGTACTGTCTTTTCTGTTTCTAGGGTACTTTTGCTTGCATTTATCAGTTCCAATGAATAATGTCTTGTCCTATTTCAGGTCTGCATGTTGTGGTGATAATGTTCACAGGTTATTTGGTCGGATATGCTGCGTTTAGAGCTCTGTTCAGCAATAGTCCTGTACTGGTAAGCACATGAGATTACTGCATTTCGTGCTTTTGGCATGTAATCCTATATTGTGCTTCTTTATCTGCAAACATCCAGCTGATGCTTCTATCAAAATCTACTGTTACTGAACCTCACAAGATAATACCTGGTTGTTATTTTTCAGAATGCTGCTGGAGGGATCTTAGGACTAGTTGGTGGCATGCTGGTGGAGACAGTGCTTTTTATCATTAGATCATCCAGTAAAGAGTTGGCTGCTTCTGTTCCAAGATCAAAGAAAATTCAGTAGACGTTTGAAGTGCCATCATGAGTCGGTGTTGGGCAATGAAGAAAGGCTTTCACTCTGAACATTATGAAGCATTCATCTGAGACCATAGTATGCAATACATGGATGTTGATACTGTTGATTTTCAAGTGTTTAGGGTCCATGTTCGCAGAGCTTCAAGCATGACTCAGTAACACCCTGTTTGGATTTTCGTTGAGAACGGATGGGACGAATGGAACATCAGGACAAGTTCCCCAGCGTCTTTCTGTTTTGAAAATTATGCTTCTGCCCTACATGTACCACTATTGTATACTCCTAGATAATATTGGATTGATACCTTACAGTACCACCGTTAGCACTTGTTATAATTTGCCTTTTATCTGGCCTTGCATTTGTTATATAATCAGCCTTACAGTAGTACTACTTAATAAGCCAGGTTACAAAGGTGAATAATGTCTTCACTCGTCTGGTTGAGCCGCCATGGTTATTGTTCCTGCAATTTACTCCTTTTGCTTTCTATCAACCATTTAACCACATCAGTAATGGAAAAATTGCCGCGGCTGTGTTCACAAACATATATGGCGCTGCCTTGCGCCATCCAAGAGCATGACAACTACACAGACAGCAATAGCTCCAATTCCATCGGCACTGAGCTGCTGGCAACCATCAGCAGCTGACCCAAGTCCCAGATTTGGCCGTGGCAGGTGCCAGATAAAACTGCCATGGGAGGCAAAATGGAACACAGTGCTGCACAGACGACAGGTCTAGTCTGCTCATGAGCCATATACAACAGCAGCAGCACAAGGTAGAAAGTGTTCGGTAAGTTTCTCCATCCTGCAACTTTGTTCACCAGGGTCCTGGGAACTTCAAGGGGATCCTCGACGATGATCTTCGAAGGAACTCGACCCAGGTTGCGATCCACATCATTACAGTGGCAAACATCTAAGAAGGTGCGGAAACTTGCTTCAGACCTATCATATCATAAGCAGCATTCCATGTTTCTGAATAGCATATAACATGAACAAATGAAACAAACTAGGCGTGCATTAGAAGCTAACCTGAAGCAATATTTATCTTGAGTTTTGATGTTTTATCATGTGTATTCAACAGACTCTCAAGACATCTAAGATCAACATATCATCTGCAAAGTGAAAAGCATCTGCAAGACGATGATCTTCGAAGGAACTCGACCCAGGTTGCGATATATCCACATCATTACACCCATGGGAAGTGGGTGTCATGCCAGCAAGGATTACGGGAAATGCTGAAGAAATCGTAGATGCAGACGCAGCGATGCCATCGGCACCATGGGCACAACCTCTGTGCATGTTGCGCCTTGCTCTTGGTTACTATGAATTTGGTTATCTGCAATATCTCAAGGATCACTGCATGCTAAATATTTGCGACAAGAATTGGTGCATATGCAAGTTGTAAAACTATTTAAGAAGACACAAGAAATGTACTCCCTCCGTCCCGATTGAAGTGTCGTTTTAGCTCTTGGCACAGGAATTAAGAGAGATGAAATGTGTTGAAAACGAGGAGAGAGATAGAGATGCATTAAGAAAAGAGAAAGGTATATTGGGATGTGGGAATGACAGTTAATTTGGAACAATTGGAAAAGGCTAGTGACAGATAAAATGGGACGGAGGGAATACTACTATTTCAAATTTATCAGTCTCTTGTCCATGCTTATATATATTGCAGTTATGAACATGCTATTTCCCTTCCTGTTTGTCACGCTAGAGATGTGATGAGTTGCCATTTCGTTACCATGACTCACCAGTAGCAATAACAAAAGTGTGCACCATGATCACAGTGGCTTTGTGATCCGATAGGCTACTGGTGTGTTTATCAATTTTGGATTTTTGAACAACGTAAGGGCCATTCTGGAGTGATTTTTCAGGCATCAGCTTACAAATTGAGGATGGGGGGAATGTGTTCAGGGGTCAAGCCGGAGTCGTTCTAAGGACTCCTATCAGTAGGTTAGGATATAGTGTAAGAAAATCTCAGTGAGTACCATGAGCTAACAATTCAGAAAAATCATCAAAGAACTTGTACAATTCATCGTTTCAGAAAGGTGGAGCCTTGTATATTTCCGGCGCATGTCAACCGCCTTACGTTGATTGATTGTGAAATAATGTTAATTTCCTTTTGTTACGCAAGGCAGCAATGCTAATCCGGTGGCGTTTGAGATTATTGCTTTCCTGGCTGGGGCTTTCTAAGATTATTTTGTGTCAGATGAGACAACCATGGCTTTGGTATGAACCGACTGAACCGTTTGTTAAATTCAGTATGTTCTCTGGTGAAACTTGTTGCAAACATTGTTGTAATAAAAAAACAATGTTGTACAATCTATATTGTTGACGCAGAAAAGATTCGGATCAGCACACTACGCGCACGTCTATGTGCGGAACATCGATGTCGCTTTGACCACAATCACAACAACATCTGAAAGATCAAGCTCAGAAGAGATTTCATCGGAGTAAAATCTTCTTAGGATTGATTAGCTCGGCAGGCCAGCCAAATCGCCTTCTATGTCGTCGGGATGAGAAAAGAACAAAGACGGGATTAGAGAGAGAGAGGATTAAGATTTAAGAGGTAAAAAGGTAAGGTACTTTGATAATGATGATTGAGTACCCCTCAATCGGCCTTAGGTGTCTTTATATAGAGGTGAGATGGGGAGCTACGGATCTTACTAATTAAAAAATAGATTAGATCTGATCTGCTAATAAAACTACAAAAAAACTGACATTCCTGAAGACTCCGATCATTTTCCGGTATAGGCGTTAAGGGGAGGCTCTTCGTGTATATAAAATCCCACTTTGAATAAAGATGCAAATTTTCCAAGATTGGAAATATGGAACCGAGCTCTAGAACAATTTAAAATTGACTCGAACTAAATTTCCAAATTTTGTTTAAAATTCAAATTTCAAAAAATGAGTTCAAAACTTTTAAAATAAATATTGTGAAGAAAAATACTCTCTTGAATGGTCTTGCAAAGAATTGAATTTTAGAAATTTTGTAAAATTTTATTCAAAAGTTAAATGGCCCAACTGAATTATTTCTCTCAAAATGATTACCTGTTTTCAAAATTTTATAGAATAAAATTTATTTGGAATTTGAACTTGGGCCCAAAATAAAAGTTGTTCATATCGAAAAGTTCTACCACCCTGCAAAATTTCAAGATTTTTAGAGCTCGGAAAGGTGTGTTTTTAGAGAAAAAACAGTGCAGCACAGAAAATCATCGAAAAAATCAGAAAAATAGAAAAGAAAGCGGGCCCGCCTGTCAGCCGCACTCCACCGCTTTCTTCCTCCAGCGGATGGCGCCGAGTGCCAGCTGCCGCGCGCGCGACTGCTCCCGCCCTGCATGCGCGCCACGGCTCCGTCGACGTGTCTTGGCCAAGTCGAACTCGCCGAGCGACTCTCTCCCGGCCCCTCTCTCTCTCTCTCTCTCTCTCTCTCATTCTTCGTCTCTGCCAACCGCCACCGTCGCCTCTCGGAGCGCTGTCGTGGAGAGCTCCAACTGAGTCGCCCCGACCACTTTCCCTTTGTCGGAGAGCTGCGCCTCCTCCCTCTCCCACTCTCCACCATCTCAACCCACTTCCTCTCCCACTGCATGTGCCGGATTTCAAACTTCCCCAAGTTTTTGAGGTTTTGAAGCAGACGACGGAATCCGGCCAAATCCAGCGCGCCTCAGATGGTAACTCGTCGATTTCTTCTGGTTACATGCTGTTGTCTCCCTAGCGCATCTCCTAGAACAAGAATCCATCAATTTAGTGCCCTATGGTGCAGGGAATCAAGCTTTGAACGCCGTCGTTCTTCGGGAACACATCCACCTCGCCGACGACGCCCCTCCTCCAGCCGTTTTTCCACGACGACAACCTCCGCGCCGGCCGTCTCTGTGCTCCGAGGAAGCTCTAGGCGAAGGAGTATACGGATCTCATCAGCTCCCTTGACCGCACGACCTCGCCGGAGCCTTTCCCGAGCCGCCCGTCTTCGACGACCTAGTATCGGTGGGCAGGCCCTTCGTTGACCTCCTTGGCGAGACTCCTCGTGTCCTGCTGAGCATTTTGGTCATGAGCCCCGTCACTCTAGCCGACGGGCACGTCGCCGCCGACGAGCGCACCTTAGAGCGCCGCCCACGGCCATGGCTGCCGACGGGGGGCTGAGGTGCCCGGATCCCGTGCGGCGCGTCCTGAATCCGGTGCGGCCTAATCCCGTGGACCGACCTGTGGCCGCCCAAATGGGCCGGGTCCATTGCGGCCCAGTAGGTGGCCGGACCCATTTAGGCTGAAAATTGTATTTTAGATTGCGAAATGATTTATTTAATTACCAAAAAAAAAAATTAAGTTTGTAAATTTATAAAAAAATCATTTTTCCTCAAAAAATTATGAAATAAATTTTGCTAGAATCCTCTCAACTAGAACTATATTGTGAAGCTGACTAATTTTTATTTTATGCATTAAAATAATTTAATTAATTCAAATCATTTAATAAACAAGAAGATGCATTACTATTCTTTATCAGCATATAAAAATGTTGTAAAATTTATTTTCTGTTCATTTAATTTATATTTACTAGTTTGACAAAATATTATAATTTATTTCTTTAAAAATAATTGTATAAATGATTTATTCCTGTATCTAGTATTTAAATTATTATAAATCTATTTGTTTTTAATAAATTATGTAAAATTTTGGAAAATTCGAAAATAATTTCCTTTATATTATGAAAGCTTTAAAATTAGTTTTATGTCTTCAAGAACCATATTAAAAGAGTTTATAATCATATTTAATTTCTTGCTTTCCAAATTAATGTATTGTTACTAAAAGAGTTTTATTTATAAAAATATAAAAGGGCATCACTCTCATTGTATACATATCATTTCATATAGGATCTAGAGAAAATAAGGAAGAGATCGGAGAGTATCATCAAGAGGTTCAGGAAACCCCGATCGACGTTGACTCTATAGCTGAGGAGTCTAACTTTGATCAAAGTCCAGACAAGCTCCGGTGCATTATTCTGTTTTCAAATTATTTACTTTTATCATCTTAGATGGTTAGTTTGTAATGTGCACTAATTGATAGGAGTTGATTGAAACCGTAGTTATATTATAGAATCTTACCTTAGAATAGTATTTTGGTACAGGTAACTCGATGTAGAGCTAAGCTAATAGTTTCTTTTAACGGTAGAAGTCGAGTGAATAAGTCTTCACTCGCGAGCTATAGGATTGGTACGTGATGGATTATCTTGTCATATGGAATAAATTGGAGACCGGGCAGAGAAGTAGGTGATAACACGGTATGTGTCCATTGCGGATGCATGGCCAATGTGTTGTAGCTCTGTCTGTGTTGATTAAGGACCGTTCATTGTCATCCCTATTGAGCAAGTTTGAATAATACTAATTACATACTGGATCTATAGGCCTCAGAAAACTGATGTAGCCCAATGTGCGTAGTGACTGGACATAACTGAACCTCTTTTCTGGAGATGATAAAAGGGAGAGCTTTGGGGCTAACCATGGATAGACCCAGTGTGGTTATCGCATGGAGGACCACTGCTCGGGAGAGGTGAGCATCCGACCGGCACTATGTATCATTGACGTAAAAGGTTGCCATGTACGACTTCCGAGAAGCGTGTACATGTCGTGTAATCAGGTTTCTCCAGCTGGATGTAAATCGATTTGAATCGCTGCCCCTCACAGTAATGAGTACCACTTGTCTCTTTGAGTCACATCATAGTAAGGAGTTAACCAGTATGAAATCTGATTATGTTTGATCTCTCAAAAACTGCTTGGCATTTTGTTTGATATAGTTTTAATACAAATTAAATTTATCTTTTCATAACTTAATATACCGCTAAAACATGAAAGTAGTGATTCACTCATAGTGCTTTCTTTGCAAATAGCCAACCCTGATGAGTGAGCCTTTTTATTTCTAGGAGTTGGCTGTAGATAGCTATTTTGTCGGATAAGTTTTGCTGAGCGTTAGTTGCTCAGGGCTTTGTGATTGTTGTTTTTTTTACAGGTGCTTTCTTTTCAATTTTAGTCAGAAGGAGCAACCCTTGAGGGTGGCTTTGTTTACTGGGAGCCTTGCTCGCCGCCTTGAGTATGTTGTCGCTAGTAGATACATCGTATGGACTCGATGTATCCTTTTGCTTAGTATCCAGGATGCATTTATGTAATAGATTTGTAGCTTTCGCACTTTGAAAACTTGTGGTTTGTAAACTTAAATAACCAGTTTGTAATATATTTTATCGTGCTTAGCTGTACTGTGGTCCTCGCTTCGTCGAGTGACATTCGATATGATCCTGAGGTCGATGGTTCGTATCTCTCGAGGTACGGGCTGTCACAGTGTACTTTCTGTAGTGCAGCTTCTCCTTGTATCTTTGCATCGTGAAATGTTCATTTCAAGCAATTAACAAACGTACTTGCAAAAAGAGAGCATAAGAATATTTACATTTTGCAGACTTGTTTTCAAAGCATTCTTTTATGAAGAGAGAAGCAGCATAGGTACATTATTGCAGACTCAAGTACTGGACTGATGTTATAATAACATTATTATAGTAACATCTGAAAGATCAAACTCGAGAGGGACCCCGTGATCTTACTAGGGTTGATCCGGCTCGGCAGACCAACCTGATCATCTTTATAAGTCGTCGGGATGAGAAAAGAACAGAGAAGGGATTAGAGAGAGGGGATTAAGATTTGAGAGGTAAAAAGGTAAGGTACTTTGATAATGACAATTGGGTACTACTCAATCGGCGTTAGGCCTCTTTATACAGAGGTGGGATAATCTTATTCCGAGGAGCCGCGGATCCTATCAATTAGAAAACAGATTAGATCTGACTAATAAAACTACCAAAAACGATATTGGAGACTCCATCATAGTCGTCATGGGGAGGCTCTTCATGTACTTTCTGTAGTGCTGCTTCTCCTTGTATCTTTGCATCGTGAAATGTTCATTTCAAGCAATTAAGTAAGAAATGTACATGCAAAAAGAGAGCACAAGAATATTTACATTTTGCAGACTTAATTTCAAAGCATTCTTTTATGAAGAGAGAAGCTAGGGCCTATTTGGCACCGCTTATCTCGCGCTTCTCAACAAAAATCAGCGGCTACTCTTCCCAAACGAGAAACTTATTTAGAGATTATTTCCTCCGCGCTTCTTCATTTTGTACTACTATCGGACCAAAAAAAAGAAGCGACCCGCGAGTAGCTTTTTTCAGACGCGTCGGGGAGCCTCGCACGTATCGCCGAGGGAGCCACCGGTGGAGCTCGAGTGCTCGTTCTGCGCCGCCGCTGGGAATCTCTCGTCGTGTCGCTGCCGCCGTAGCCCGAGCCGGCCAAACTTGAGCCGCCCTGCCGCCACCGCTGGGGGAGCCCGAGCTAGCCAAACTCGAGCGCGCCATCGCCGTCGGAGGAGCCCGAGCCAAGCTCGAGCGCGCCATCGCCGCTGGGGGAGCCCGAGCTAGAAAACCTCGAGCGTGACGGTGCCGCCGCCGCCGCCGGGGGAGCCCGAGCTGGCCAACCTTTAGCCGCGCCGCCGC
>BCLF01000064.1:419434-445413 GCA_001602275.1 Zoysia japonica | reverse complement strand
GCCGCCGGACGTGGGGGAGGTGCTCGAGCGCGCCGGCACCGGCGCTGCGGGGAAGCCCGAGCTGGCCAAGCTTGAGCCGCGCCGCCGCCGGACGTGGGGGAGGTGCTCGCGCTGCCGGTCTGCACCACCTCGAGTCAAGGATGCCGACCGCGACTGCAATCTTTTTCCTCGAGTGTGAGCTCGACCGCTACCAGATCTTGAGCCCCGTCATCGTCCCCTCGCCGCCTCCTTCCTGCCATGGCGCGGGGCTTCTCCCTCACCAACGGTCGTCGAAGCTCTAGCCGTCGAGCAAAAAGTCGGTTGCCAAACGTGCTGCTTTTTTAAACGCAGCTTCTCGGGGCTGTGGCGGATACGGGCAGTACAAAAAAAGCGAGCTTCTTTTTAAGTTTAAGCGGTCCCAAACAGGGCCCTAAATAGGTACATTATTACAGACTCAAGTACTGGACTGATGTTTTTACATAATATGGTACTACAATTAAATTTGATCACCTCTGATCTTTGAATAAGCTTATAAAAGTAAGACTGCTTGCTTTTAGTTTATACCTTTTTTGAGCTAGATGAATCATTGTATCTTTTTAATGTGACCCTGATAGCTTTTTGAGTAACTTTTTGCTGGACCCATGAAGATTGTCCTTGGCTTTTGGACCCAACAAATATTGCTGCAAATGAAAAATGCAAGATCAGTAAGGAACAAATTGGGCATTTGGACAGCAATGTCACACAGTACTATCCAGAGACGAAGGTAGTAGCAGATCACTGTACTATATTCTCCTTTGACATCGAAATTTTAAGCTTCATATACTTGCTTTAATCTGAGTTATAAGATAAGGAAGGATTAATAGTTCAAAAAAAATAAACTAGTTTTTCAAAATTGGTGGGGATTTTGAAAACTTCTCTCTCTTTTTTTTTTGAACTAGAGAGGTTTGGAGGTTAACCTTAGGTGCACATATTTACCTCTAGCAAGGATAAATTTATTTAATAAATACTTGTTCTATAATATTTATTTGCGAAGACCACACTGCCCTCAAAGGGGTAAATCTGGCTTTTCAGAATGCCTTCTGAGCAGTACCCATCGCATTTGCACCTGATAGACACCGACAAAACTCATATTGGTTTCACGTCGACATTTTGGCTACTGATTCCATCTCAAAATGTAGCACAACATATACGATGGTTAATCGTACTGTATTAACAATTTGGAACATAAAAACAGGTACGAGGACATCCACCTGGCTCACACATTTTCATCCCATCTGATTCCAACCACACAGTTCCATGGACAACCCCCGAAGGAATTGAAAATCACAGAAGCGGGCCAGACAAATAAGTTTGAGAGCATAAGACTATTCCAACCTTAACGCGTTCACAATTTCTAATCGCTCCTCTCATAGTCACCCAATTAGGGCATCCTACTCCACTGCTAGGTCAGGTATCCCTCGTCAAAATGATCAAAATGGACATATAGATGACATAATTTGGAGCTCGGATGAGGAAGTTATGAGATCTCGAAAATGCTCACATGCTGCAAAATGGGAAGTTTCGGTTTTACTAGATTTGGCCACCGAGAAAACCAGAAGTTCCGATTTATTCTGAATAAAGGATAATAGATGATACTGTTACGTTTTTTATTTGGTTTTGTCTTCCCCATGGGATAAGCACATCCCTCTATAAGTAGAGGTCCATGACTGATTGAGGGCACCCCCACTCCAATCGTCAACCAATATATTTTTACCTTTTCTCTGTTTATCCCTTTTACCATAATATCTTCCAAACCCTGGATCAACTTTAAGAACCTCTTGCTCAGACGGGGTCACTCTCGAGCTGGAGATTTCAAGTGTTGCTGTGACGACCGGGTTTTTTTACCTTTCGGTAAGACCTGATTGTTAGCTTCATGACATTTGAAGTCCTCTAAAAGGTATGAATTGATTTTAGTGATTTAATAAACAACCATAGGTAATGGTTGTGTTGCAGGTACTACCTCGCTAATTCTACTTCAACATGGTGGGTTTTCTCGGTGGATGACAAGGACAAACCGTAGAAGAGGAGTTGCCGGGCGTTAGAGGACCAAGGCTAAGGACTAGCTAGAGATTACATAGGAGCGCGGTACTATTAAGGGGGTAATGTTATTTGTCTCCTGTCATATAAGTGTTAGAGGGTGTGAATGCTCCTTAGATCTTTAGAAAGCACTAAAGACGGCAGAGAAAGCGAAGTCGAAGACCAGAGCTCAAGAACCAGCTAAAGATTCAGTCACCGGACAGTCCGGTGAACCCTAGAGCAGCCAGTCCAGAGAGAAGTGCTCTCTGAAGTCGAGATGGAGGATTCACCGGACAGTCCGTCGGTGCAGTGATTGAACAGTCTTGTGAGTCAGGAGCTAAAGTCCAGAGAAGATGTCTCTGGGGATTTAAAAGTGAAAGTCACCGGACAATCCGGTGAAGGTATGCACTGGATAGTCCGGTGTCCTATGGAATGGATTCCAGAGAGGGTGTTTCACTGGTCAAGGAGGAAGAAGGATCACCGGACAGTCCGGTGGTCCAGTCACCAGACAATCCGGTGATTGAATAAAACAATCAGCTTTATGACATCACGTCCCAACGATTGTTTCTTGGCTTAGAGTCTATTTAAACCATGGCGGGGGATGTTTTCCTGTGTGCCCTTGATCAGAATTGTTGGAGCCAAGTTGTAAGAGGCCAAAGGACACCACCAAGAGAGCATATTGCAAGATTGAAGATCTTTGGTGCTAGTAGGAGAGTGATAGAGAGCATTCATACACTTCTAGAGCTTGTAGGGCTTGAGAGGAGTGATCTTTGCCTATTACTCTTGGTGTGAGCAGTCTAGACCGGCTAGGAGTCGGTGATTGAGCTTTCGAGGAGAATGTGGAAGATGACACCAAGTTTGTACGTGATTTCGGGTCCTCCGCTCGAAAGGGACACCAAGAGGGAGCGCACGAGCCTTGGAGGCTTGCTCTAGCGCTTGGGTATTGTGTGCGACAGCCAGACCATCGGTGACTTCACTCTGTGAGTGAAGTGTACCTTTGTGAGCATCGTTTGACGGGAGGGACTGAGTCTCCGATGGGAGTGGTCCAACGAGGATTTGGGGAAGGCGCCTACCTTTCGAGACATCGGAAAAAAATCACTGAGCATTCTCTATCTTACTCTCTTTACTTACGGCATTTACTTACTGTTTGAGTAGTGTGATAGGTTGTTCTTTGATTCTTTTTGGTGGCTATCGTGCTAGTACTTGCTAATTATTATTTCTTTATCACTAGCATTATTAGGGGTCTTGGCCTACTAGACTTGTTTATGTTTGCTTCCGTTGCGATTAAGTTTTGTAGTTTTAGTTCATAGCGAAATTAGTGCTATAAGTCCACCGATTCAACTCCCCTTCTCGGTGTCTTTAATCCTTACAAGTGGTATCAGAGCCAAGTGCTCATTTTTGAGCTTCACCGCCTTGAGTAAGGATGCCGAACGGGATGGAGACTCTGCCCGTATTCGATGGGGACGATTACTTTTATTGAAAGGCTCGCATGCAAGCCTACCTAGAGTCAATCGATGGAAAACTGTGGCAAGTTACTAAGAATTCTATGAATAAAAATGAGAGACTTGATCCTATTTTTATTAAGTTCAACGCTAAGGCTAAGCATGCCATGTTTGGATGCATGTATGAAGTGTCTTCTCTAGAATTAATACATCTTCTACCGCGCATGAAATATAGACTCAATTGCAAAACATCTATGAGCACTCCTCCGAGGCCAAGGAAGAGCGTTACTATGTTTTTAATAACAAAAAAGATTCCATCACCATGTTACCTCATGAAAAAGCAAATGATGTGTATTCTCGCTTGCATGTAGTGGTGGAGGAGATCAACACCTTGGTCCTCAAGGACAAAACTGATGATGTGGCGATCATGAGAAAGCTCTTGAGGATGTTGCCGCCATGCTACAACTCCATCGTCACGTGTCTCTTCCAAGCCAACTTGACTACTCTCACCGTTGACATTATGCTCGGCAAGCTCACGGCCTATGAGGGATACATGTTGGGCAGCTCCACTGACTCTCAATTGCCCAAAAATCTTGCCCTACAAGTTGATCAAAAATCTTTCAATGGCAAGAACAATAAGAAAAAGAAGGTGGAAGAAGATGAGGATGAGAAGAGTGATAATGAGGGCCTTGCCTTGATGAAGAAGCTATTTTGCAAAAGAAGACCTCATCTTCCAGGAGGAAATCCTGGTGCTTCAATTGTGGCAAGAAGGGCTATTTTGCTAAGAAGTATCCCAAGCCAAAGAAGAAGAGCAAGAAGGAAACCTCTAGTGAGAGTGATGACGAAGAACGCAAGCCAAAGAGAAAATTCAAGAAAAAGTTCTTTGTCAAGAAGGAGAGCAAGAGCAAGGAGAAGAAGTCCCCTCACAAAGCTTATATTGTTGGTGACTGGCTCATCGATGATGATTCGGACTCTTTATCTTTAAATGAAGAAGAGCTTGAGGATATTGCCATGATAAGCTCCACCAATGAGCTACCACCACCTCCTCTATGCTTGATGGCCCAAATTTGTGAGGGCTTCATTGATGAGGATGATGATCTTGAGAAGAAAGAGAAGAGCTATGATGATGAAGATGATGGACTGAACTACAATAATCTTGTCCTCTTTCTTGAGCAGGCCAACAAGACCATCATCAAGAAGTCCAAGAAGATCGAGGTAGTGACTAAGTGGCATGAAGTAGCGGTATTCCGAGTTTGAGAGCTTGAGGGGGAGCTCAATGCTCTTATGCACTCTCATGGTGTTCTACGTGAGTCCTATAAGGATCTCAAAGCGAAGCACGTAGAGCTAAGTGAGAAGCATAAGGCATTGGTGTGTTCCCATGAAGCTCTTGATCTTGACTCTTTCTTTAACTATCCTAAGCATTTAAATGAAGCTTCTACTTGTTGCAATTTGACCCTCTTCGAGGAGAGTACTACTCTTGAGCCATCTATTTTGAAAGAATACACGAAGCTCAAGGAGGAGAGAAAGGCCATGATGGATGCATTTGAGCGGCTTACTAGACGAAGGCAAATTCAAAAAGAAATTCTAAGCAAAAACCTCATCAACAACGACAATAACAAGGGGTTAGGATCATAACCTTCCTCTATCAACATTATTGGCAACCAAAATGAGATACTCGAATGGATAGTCTCGCTCATGGCGGATGACTACTATTATGAGAAGCGTTGCCTTGATAGTCACCACTCCAAGGATTGTCCTAAGGTGAGCGAGCCTAAGATTATGCCTAACACTAACCTTTTCCATGAGGATGTGCACTACAAGCTTTTCAGAGATGAATGAAAAAGTGAAGGCCAAGCTGCTCGGACCACCAAATGATAAGAGGACAATCAAGAAGATATGGGTCCCCAAGGTGATCGTGGACCGAGAGAGGAAGCCAAAACTCTCTTGTGTTCCCAAGAAGAAGTGAGGGGCCTAGGTGGTGGACCGTGGAGCGAAGTGAAGATTCTTGAAGTCCTCCACATGTCGATCGAGCTACAACGCCAATCTACTCTTTAAGGACGTTATTCTTGTATATAGTAGAGTAGGTTTCTTTTCTTGCATTGCATGGTAGATAGGACTTCTTGTGGACTAGATGTTTGCACTATCATGCATCATGTGTAAAAATATAAAAGAAAAGAACAAAAAAATTAGATCGGTGCCTAGCCACCTTGAGATATCCATATGCATGGAGGGAGAGCTTGAGAAGGTGGTTTGGCTATCTCAAGGCAAAGCGGCGGGCATATGGTGAATAAGATTGAGATGTGTCAAACTTGGCACCGAATAGGTTTCCTTATGCAATGTCTTTAATTTGCTTGCATCTACATGATATGCTTTACCTTCTCTTGCATTAGACTAGGTTGTTGGCATGCATTGCATATAGGAACCACGGAGGAGGCATGATACTCTATGAAGAAAGTGACTACATTATCCATATGGATTCACATACTCCATAAACAGTAATCAAAGCAATATTGTGAGCATCATGCCCATTGAACGCTGTGCTTAACGGTCTCCAACATCCATTTACGTGGATTGTGAACTAAGGGAGATTTCCTTTTTAGAGCTTCCTTCTCGCTTTGGTTTTTATTGCTCGATCTTATTTGTGATTTACGAAAATGCTAAACTCTTCATGAATTATCTATTTGTAAAGGAGTGTTTGAGAGTTCCCTTTCAAGACAAGTGTGGTATTTATTTGGTTCTTTGATGAGAACACTTGAAGTCTAGAAAGAATTCCTTGATTCTACCACTCCTTGGAGTCACCGAACATTTCGGCGCATTCACCGGACATTCCGGTGACTATAACTTTGGATTAGTCATTTTACGGAATTGGACAGACAGCGGACATTCTGGCGGTTTCACCGGACAGTCCGGTGACTGTAAGAGGAAGCGGATGCCTCTCTGGAATTGGAATTCTCTAAACACCGGACAGTTCGGCTTTTTGTAGTCACCGAACAATTTCTTTGGACTGGACATTCCGGTGATCACTTTGATCGGCGATATCTCGACCATCCGTTTTGATTTCATTAAAATCTCGGCCGTTGATTTGTTTATGACCTAAACGCACGTGGGGATTCTTCTCCTTCATTCCAAGTCCTGTGCGTCTCGAGCCATCCTCCTCGCCGCGATAACTCATCACCTCCACCGTGTGCCGCTCCGCTCTAGCCCACCACAGGCCGCCGTCGCGCTCGCGCTTGCTCTCGCCGTCGCGCCGCTCTCCCTCGCTGCACTGCCCTACCTCGTGCGCGCGTCACCCTGCTCACTCTCGCGCTGCTCTGCCCCTGCTCGCCGTCAGCCCAGAGAGCATCGTCGTGTTTGCCTTGCCTCGCCGTGCACTTTTCGAGCTGACACCACATGCTTCTCCAAAAACCTCGTGGGGGTTTTAGCCTTGAGGTGATTGGTTGCTCTTCTGACGATTTCTTTAGCAATTTTCGGCACTTCTCCTGCTGGGTATCATGTTCTATCACTTTTATTTCATCGAAAATAACCCGCATGCCTTGTTTATTAATTAATTTGCAAAATTTGGTATAAATTGCTTAAAGATCTCATATTTTATTGCCAATTGACATGATTAATTGTTTATTCCCATACTTCGTGCCATATTGAGGTCATCTCTTGCATATTTTGATATGGTATTGAGTCTCCTGTTGCTAGTGTCAAAATTTGGATGCTTTGCTATATTATGAATTGTGGCATTAGTCTGTTGATATCACCGTTGCTCTTATTTGCTTTATTTGATCGATGATATGTCCTTGATTCCACCGCTAGGACTTCATTTCGAGACGCTCACCTTTTGTGCTTACAACCTATATTTTGTTCCTATGTGGTGTAGTGACAGTTGGTCAGTGGATCACGACAGGACATATTCAGCGACAGTCCAGAATTCTCAGTTAGTTCAGTGGTTTTTTGGGACGGGTTAAGAGCCAAGCTCTTAATCCTATCTTGTTGAGTCAGCTAGTCAGTAGTGCTATCAACGACAGTTGACCTTTCAGATAGTTGACAGTATGGGCAGGCAGAGAGCAAGTTCAGAGGAGAAAGGAAAGGGCAAGGCAGTTGAGCCTGAGAAGAAGAAGAAGAAGCAGAGCACAGGCGACCCAGAGTGGGATAGAGCCCTAGCTGCTACAGATGTGGATGTTCCTCCATACAGGAGGCCTGGTGCGCTGAGGATTGGTGGATGTGAGTCCCAGGGGGAGTTTAGAAGGTCGACCTGACAAAGAGTGGCGGCCACTCCTCTAGAGCAGAGGTGCAGCCGCAGAGAGATCATGTCAGTAGGTAGTCGAGAACCGCGAAGGGAGAGGCAGTCTAGCGGAGTTCAAAGCAGAGGACACAGAGATGTCCACATCAGAGGACTGGAGTCCATGAGGTGTGCACAGCTAGAGCTGAGAGAGCTCGCCGGGCCATGGGCAGAATTGCTGAGGTAGAGGTGGATTTGTTGAAGCCGAAGGACCCGGCCATCAAGGGCAAGAGGAGAGTGGATTTCACTGCTTGGGTCCCCGCTGGCAGATATGTGATGCTGGTCAGTTCTGGATAGTTCTCCGGCAAAGGATCTATGAGGACTACAGGAGGCAGCTTGTCACTAAGGGCAAGAGCCTAGTGTTTGCAGCTCACCATCACTGTTCTTTAGAGGCACTAAGTAGAGGAGCTAGGGTTGATATGCAGGAGCATATTGCCTATTTGTCTGGTCTTTCTGAGTCGGTTACCCAGCCCCTGAGGTATAGTGAGGAGATTGTATTGGAGTTCTTTGCCTCACTATGGATCTCCCCCCGATAGGTCTTATATCTGGTTCATGTATCGAGGGGATGCACACCGGTTTGAGCAATCCGATTTCATTACTGCTTTGGAGTTTGTATCTTTTCAGACACAGATCCATGCTCTGGTTCATCCGGATTTCTTGCCACCATATCGCCCGTTTGGAGGGAAAGAGCCAAGCGATGAGAGACTGAGTATTATGTATCCGCCACCACATGGGGAGCATTACTCTAGGCACCCTCTGAGGTTGACACACGCGGCACGAGTCTTGAGAGGGTTGTTGGGCAGGATGATAGCCTCGAGAGCTGGCTATAGAGAGCCTGTTATCATTCTACTTGCTGAGGCATGATGTTTTTGATTTGACTGAGTTGCTGCTAGCACAAATGGAGGATGTCGTATATGAGGGGATTGGCGCTCGATAGTTACCTTTTGCTTCTTATATATGTCTATTGTTGAGGAGAGCCAGAGTTATGACTGAGGAGAAATATTTAGCTTTGCCAGAGATCACCATCTCTTTCAGTCTAGCTGAGCCATCTGACTCCAGGGTTCTTCGAGTGTCTGCTTCACAGAGCACCCCTGGAGGAGAGGAGACCAT
Source organism: Zoysia japonica (assembly GCA_001602275.1). NCBI lineage: Eukaryota > Viridiplantae > Streptophyta > Magnoliopsida > Poales > Poaceae > Zoysia > Zoysia japonica. Next base: position 436,557 of record BCLF01000064.1, on the reverse strand, counting down.
AGCCCCGAAGGACGTTGAAACTAAGCCTCCAGAGGGAGCACAATCGAGAGCTGGGAGGACTGATGCTCTAGGTCAGGCCGAGACTTTGACCTTTCATGCTACACTTGACCCTGCTCTTGCTGCCAGGTTGGACACTATTCAGGCAGAGCAGGAGGAGCAGAGGAGATACCGAGAGGAGTAGGCTGAGTTCTTTCGCCGAGAGAGGGCCGAGTTCGAGGAGAGGATCTGACACGAGCGCCTCTACATTGAGGAGCGGCTTCGGATGGAAAGAGAGCTAGCTGAGGAAAGGAGACGACAGGACAGAGAGTTCTATGAGAGGTCACAGCGCTCTTAATTGGAGATGGCAGCGGCCATATCTTATATGTCTGCCGGGTTTGGAGCTATAGCATCATATCTCCAGGGGATTGGTATGCCATCATTACCTGCTTTTCCGATGACTACGCTACCGGGTCCCTTGCCAGTACAGCTTTAGCTGACAGCTCCTCAGCTGTAGCGTTCGTCAGTTCCAGCCTTCACAGCAGATCTTCAGAGTCAGCAGCAACGGCCCACTTTCACGACTATGCTCTCAGCCTCGCTTTCACCATTCGTACCATTTGGGGCAGCCAGCACTTCTACGACTACTGGTGGAGTTAGTGTACCTGTTACCTCATCTCAGTTCTTTCCAGTTTTCTCGTACTCTATGTCGGCACTGTTTGCATTAGCTGAGCCTAGAGTTTCAGTTTTGGCATTCGACGGCTGTTGGTAGTTCTTCGTTGGCGCCCAGCATTCTATCTTTTGAGTCGAGTCAGCAATAGTTGAGCCACCGCCTGAGTCTTCACAGCTAGAGCCTTCTACTTCCACAGCCGAGCAGCCCAGAGCGTCAGATGCAGCTATCCTGGTCGAGGCCGGATATTCAGCTGAGGAGGCAGCTCAGGACATTACCAGCTCAGATCAGCCAGCTTCAAATGATGGCAAGGAGCCCTCCCCGACGTCTTCCTTCGGTTTGAGTGTCTTTGACAATTCTGAGCAGCCTGGAGGAGATGTGTCAGCAGCAGCAGCTGAGCCAGCTTCAGAGGAGCAACCACCGACAGTCACTGCACCCAGATCTTCAGCCGCGCAGGATTAGTTATTCTTGTAGGAACTTGGGTGAGAGACTTGTGGTGTATCGCCTTTTGAGTAGCTAGATGTCTAGAGGGAGGCCGTGGATGGGTAGTTAGGGCATTTGGATCTTATTTGGCGGATTTTATTGGCTCTTCGTGACATTTTGATGAGCTTGTATTTCATTTGACTCTTTTAGCTCATTGGAATTTGTGTATGGCTCCTAGTGCTTTATCTGTTTTGCAGGTTCCTTTGTGCATGTGCGCTCCCGTCTCATTTTCTATTGTGCACTATTCTTTGTCAAACCAGCGTTCTCCCTCTCTATATACTTCCTCGGTGCCATCTTTTTGGATCATTAGATGACAAAGGGGGAGAGAGAGCTACCAAACAGGGGGAGAACTGGAGGAGTGAGGCTTCCTACCCTTGACAAAGGAGGGGAACTTTTGCAAAATTTTTCTAAGGAGTCATCAAGGTAAGGGGGTAAGTGTTCTTTCCAGATGTGTTTTATTCTCTATCTTCTTTCATCTCGTTTGAGCTGTTTGTGAGTACTATAGTTGTCATCAATCACCAAAAAGGAGGAAGATTGTTAGCTTCATGACTTTTGAAGTTCCTTAAAAGGTATGAATTGATTTTGATGATTGAATGAACAACCAAAGGTAACGGTTGTATTGCAAGTACTACCACCCCACTAATTCTACTACAACATGGTGGACTTCCTCGGTGGATGATAAGGATGAACCGTAGAAGAGGAGTTGCCGGGCGTTGGAGGACCAAGGCTAAGGACTAGCTAGAGAGTCTATAGGAACGCCCGTACTATTAAGGGGGGGGGTTAAGGTCATTTGTCTCCTGTCATACAAGTGTTAGAGGGTGTGAATGCACCTTAAATCCTCAGAAAGCACTGAAGATGGTAGAGGAAGCAAAGTCGAAGGCTGGAGCTCAAGAACCAGCTGAAGATTCAGTTACCAGACAGTTCGGTGGGGTCACCGGAGAGTCCGGTGAGCCTCGGAGGAGCTAGTCCAAAGAGAGGTGCTCTCTAGAGTCGAGATGAAGGAGTCACCGGACAGTCCGTCGGTGTAGTGACTGGACAGTCCAGTAAGTCAGGAGCTGAAATCCAGAGAAGATGTCTCTGAGGATCCAAAAGTGAAAGTCACCGGACAGTACGGTGTCCTATGAAATGGATTCCAAAGAGGGTGTTTCCCTGGCCGAGGAGGAAGAAGGATCACCAAATGGTCCGGTGATTGCATAAAGCAGTCAGCTTTATGACATCACGTCCCAACGGTTGTTTTTGAGCTTGGAGCCTATTTAAACCGTGGAGAGAGATGTTTTCTATGTGCCCTTGTTCAGAATTGGTTGATCCAAGTTGTGAGAGGCCAAGGGACACCACCAAGAGAGCACATTACACGATTGGAGATCTTTGGTGCTAGTAGGAGAGTGGTAGGGAGCACTTATACACTTCTAGAGCTTGTAGGGCTTGAGAGGAGTGATCTTTGCCTATTACTTTTGGTGTGGGCAGCCTAGACCGGCTAGATCGAGCTTATGAGGAGATTGTGGAAGACAACGCCAAGTTTGTACGCGGTTCCGTGTCCCCCGCTCAAAAAAGGCACCAAGAGAGAGCGCCCGAGCCTTGGAGGCTTGCTCTAGCGCTTGGGTATTATGTGCGATAGCCGGGCCGCCGGTGACTTCACTCCGGGAGTGAAGCGTACCCTTGTGAGCATCGTTTCGGGAATGACGGGAGAGAGAGGGACCGAGACTCTGACGGGAGTGGTTCAACGAGGATTAGAGGAAGGCACCTACCTTTCGAGATCTCAAGAAAAAATCAATGAGCACTCTCTATCTCACTCTCTTTACTTACCGCAATTACTTACCATTTGAGTAGTGTGATAGGTTGTTCTTTGATTTCTCGTGGTGGCTATCGTGCTAGTGCTTACTTGTTATTATATTCTTATCACTAGCATTGTTAAGTGTCTTGACCTACTAGACTTGTTTAGATTTGCTTCCGTTGCGATCTAGTCTTATTGTTTTAGTTAATAGCGAAATTAGTGCTATAAGTCCACCGATTCAACCCCCTTCTCGGTGTTCTTGACCCTTACACCGATCTTATGTGCTTTAGTCAATCCCAGGAGGTTGGCAAGCACGTTTATCACAAGTGAACAATCAAGAAACCATAATAGAATGAGTAAACAATGATTAGATAAATTATATCAACGAGATCATCCATAAAACTTACTGAATAGCTCAAGACGGAACAAGACTGCCGAGAAACCAAGAACTGAGACATCAGCAGGAACAAGTGGGGGCAAACACCAAGACGACCCTCCTCCATAGGCAACTCGAATGCAGCAACGAACCTCAAACCACAGCTGGAAAGCAGACAAGAACGATCTTCTAGCTGACCTCTGAAAAAGAAGGACGTGAAAAGTTGTGAGTACATGAATACTCAGCAAACTGCGTGCTACCTAGCAACAATGTATGCATGCGTGGGTAATTTCAAGGATGGAAGCTAGCTCAAGTGTCAAATGCAAGTTTAAAACATTTTATTTTAAAGATGCAAGAAGTTTTATTTTAAAACAGTCCAATTTTATTATCTCCGTTATCCCAAACGGAGGTTCATTTTAAATGCCGGTGTAATCTCCACACCCGGCCACAGCTCAAAGGCTGGAGTCCAAAACATATCAAAACAGAGGTAGAGGGAAGAAAATAAAACTACTCAATGAGGAGTACGTCTCAGGAAATGTCCTTCGAAAGGACGTGGCAATGGGCATTGACCGTAACTCTATAGAGTGTACACACTTGGACCCACGAGAAGTGCTGTCGGATACTACCGTCGTAGTCCCAATGAACACACAAGACCCATCCATAAGCTTTAACTGGCGTTACCCGTTCTCTAGGATAGGGATCCCAATCACCTACACCATTGGGTCCTAGAGCTGTGAGGAGCCTACCACTAATCAGGTGGGGTATCTCGACCTCGTGTAGGGAGTCATAACTCGACACCACAATAACACAACACCGCTAGTCCACGGGTAAACAACTAGTCTCGACAAGCTTCAAGATCAAGCCTCTGCCCATACAGGGTAACGTGGTGTGCATGGTTGGCAACTGACGGTACGAAGCTCGAGGGACTTGGTCCTTAGTTGCCGGGGTAGGCACTCTCTCCATCCTCAACTCCAACAACCAACAAGCCTCTCAGAAGGTCCAAGCCTAGAACCTCTTGTGTACCCGCAACAGGTACACCCATAGGGGCTTCCTAAGAGTCCCTCAACACCTCATACTCTTACCTGCCCTCGCTAAATAGTATGTATATAGTTATTTGTAAAACTCACACATTTGAATCAGAGTTCAAAAGCATTTAACACAAATTCCATTTTTATAGTGATAAAGTCTGAAGTATAGTAGACATATGCAACTAAGCATGGCTAAGCATAGATGTAAAGTAATAGTACTAATCAGTCCTATGGCTCATAAAATGTGGAACCATAAAAAGGCACTGCTTGGGAATGTTGCTAGCATATTTTAAAACAGTTAGCATGCAAATTATAGTTTCAAACAAAACATGTAGTTTAAAAACTGGGATCAAAGTTTGGTCAAGAAGCGTGGCTTGCCATGTGAGTCAAGATCCCATCTAGGATCTAGGTCCTCGTGTAGAACAGTCTCCAAGAACTCAACAACATCTTCTAGAAAAACGACACGAAGAATTGGTGAGAAACTAAAAAGGATGACTCAACAACTAATAGAACGGACTCTACTAAGGGATACATGGATCCAACAAGAACTGACTCCAAGACACGGTTAGAAACACAGACTAGGCCAAACGTGTGCGATTCAGTGTTCGAACATAGTAGACGGCACGTGTCCAGGGCTCCGGTCACTCGTTGGCCCGAACAGAAAGGATCTAGGGCTGGGACACAGTCACAACGAGTGTCCCAAGGACATGGTCACAGCGACATGTCCTAGGAACTGATCCCCCATTGACCGATGGAGCGTGACCAGAGGCTGGGACACGGTAATCGGTATGTGACCCGATCACCGATTACCACCCGACCCGATCGAACGAAAACTGAGGCTCGAACATGGTCACAGCTGCGTGACCACAAACTGGGTCACAACCGAACCGTGGACGCGTGTCCAAGGGCTTGGACACGGTGCCTGCCACGTGACCCACGGGGTGGTCACGGGCTGCACGACTAGAGCACGATCTGGGGCTTGGGCATGGTCACGGTCGTGTGACCTAGAGCTGGCTCACAGCCAGACCTCGCGCGCGTGTCCTGAGGCCTGGACACGATGTTAGTTGTGTGACCCGCAGCACGGTCACAGTTCGCCCGATAGCCCACAAAACAGAGCTCGAAAACGGACGACCCTGTGTGAACACGATCTAAAACTGTGCCAATTGCTGCAGCACCAACCGAACACCCATAGATCACCCAACAACGGCAGCACTGGGGTCAGGACACAACCGAACCCGTGTATCCCAGACCCAAAACTGGCCCGATCACAGCAGGACACAGATCGGGTGACATAACACGATCTGGGGCCTGGACACAGCCGAACTGGTGTGTCCCTGCCCCAAAACTGAATTGAATTCCACAGCTCAGCAGATTGGTCGACAAGAGACGATTTGGAGCTTGGACACAACTGATTCAGCGTGTATTTGCCCTGAAACTAAACTAGACACCACACGAGCTATAGATCGACCTAACCAACGGGAAAAGGGACAAAGGGACAGAAGTGCTCACCAAAACTTGAGCCAAGGTTGAAGCAAAACTACAGAGATGAAGATCGAAGGTGAAAACGGCATTGAAACTCAGGATTAACGAACAACCGTGAACTTGGGTTCGGTCACAGCCGACTCCGCGTGACCTTGGCCTGAAGGCGGAACGATCTCTACACACAACGGTAAAATAAGACTTTAGCACCAACTTGCAGCCACGACTTACGTACCTTGCTGAACGATCAGGAAGGCACAAGTACAAGAGAACAGAGCTCACCACGGCTTGGTCCAACGAAGAGTCGACGGTGTCAGGGGCACGGAAAGCTCTCCGACGAAACGACCGGTGAGCTGAATCCAGGAACGACGGCATGGACGGTTGAACCATCACACAACACGGTAGCTCAAAGCTGCGAATTCGGTCAAAGAAGGAAGAAGACGGAGAAGGTAGCATGCACAGGTTGATCGAAAACAATAGGAAACTGAACAGAGGAACAGAGATGCTCAACGAGACTTGAACAAGAGAAGTGGAGCTGTGGGGATATAGGCCGAGGGTAAAGACGGTACAGTTCAGATCCTGGGCGCCCAGACACGAAGAACGGTGGTGATCCACCGATCTGAATACAAACGCCAACCGTGCCTTAATCCCAACACAGCAGACCAATAGGACGCGGAACTGAAGACAAGGAGCATGGTCTCACGAAGGAGATGGCAGTGTTGGTGACAGAACAGTGACGGTGGCAACACCACCTCGACGACTGCACCTCCTGCCTCTGACAACAGCCTTCGGCTGTGCGACGACCTGGCAACCAGGTGTTCTCGTTTCGACGATTTAGTCCTCCTGTCACAGATAGGGTTAAAAGCTCAACTAACGGAAACGACGATCAAAGGAAACGGCAGGAATGAAGGAAGCCCACCAGAAAACAACCGAGCAAACAGGGACAACCAGCATCGATGTGCACTCCAACACCCCACAAGGTGTTCTGGCCACAGCCTAGGTGCTCGTTCCCGCTTCAACCTTGTGCTTGTCGGTGAGGCAGAACGGCAATAGCATGACGATGAGCGAGGATAGCGACGACGACGGCGCGAATAGCAACTAGGACGCTGGCGATGCGAGCAGGACGGAGCAGCTCGGAGGCACGGTCGACGAACAAGCCGGAGATGGCGTGTGGTCGACGGGGACGGCGCAGATTGACAAGGACGGTGAGGCACGGGCTGTCGACAAAAAGGGACTGCATGGACGTGGTTGGCATGGCGTCGGCGCAGCTCGACGAGCAGGACAGCGGCGCGGACAGGAATGACGCGGGGACGAACGAGACAAGCGAGGCAGAGGACGACGCTGGGTCGACGGGTTAGGGATGGCGCTGCTCGCGATGACAACGTGCGATGGTGAAACGGTGTCGGCGTGGACGATGAGCAGGATGGCGTCTGCTTGAACGAGGTAAGTTGATGACGTGGGCGTCGCGGATGAAGCCGAGATAGGCGGCGACGCGGAACGGCGCGGTCGGAGCATGGACGAGGACAGCGATGCAAGGGGACAAGGACGACATTGCCGGCGACGAGTAGCTCTCGGTCGCGGTCGGCGTGAGGATGAAGGGGACGAAGACAGCGCGGTCGAAGCCAGACGGCGTGTGTCGAGGTCAGAGTGGACGTGCGTGGTGACGTGGGCAGCGTCGGGATGAGGACGACAAAATACACGCAGATGGGGACGGCGTGGACGATGGACAAGGTCGAGCAACCAGGGAAGAGGACGGCGCTGCGGATGACGGGCGACAAGGTGTGGCGACGGGCGGTGCAGAGGGTGCGAGCGGCACGGCACGACGAGGCATGAAGCAGCAGCGCGGCACGGCGGCCTGGGGTGGCGCAAGTGCAGAGGGCGGCTAGGGATGGAGCTGCCCGACAGCTAGTGTTGGAGGGGGGTTTTAGGGGGCGCTGTGGTTGGTGGGAAAGAAGCACAACCATCCGTTCGAAGGGGATCAACGGTTGAGATCGTCGGGAGGATAGCAGGCCTGTTGGGCCATTGGAGAGAAGGGAAACTGGCCCAACACGTGATCCACGGGCTGTTACAGTTGCTATGAATATGTCAAAACTGGAACTTCTGATTTGGTAACCGAAACTTTTGGTTTTCGTTGGCGGAGCACCGAGTGGCCCGCCTGCGGTGCACAGGTGCATGTTCATGTGGAACAGCACTTTTAGGCATCAACAGAAGCGTGAGTTCCAGCTCGCATAGTTCCCATGCATTGATCAGAGGTCAACAATTGATAGCTTGCCATCCTTTCAAAATAAGTTTTTGTTTGAGTGTGGTAAAATCTAACTTTGGCTAATGATCTATATAGACTTGATTAATTTTACAATTTGTACTTTTAAGTCCATAAATATATATAAATCATTTTTTAAAAATAGGTTTGATAAAAACCTAAACATAATTTTATTGTAGGATGGAGATAGTAAGAGTGGTTGTTAAAACTGGAAGCACCTCAATACTAAAGATCGACATCTCTAATGGTTGAGGTTGTTTCATGTGACCATCCTTCTTTGGGTGGATAGGCGTCTTTGGATGGTTTTTTTAATAGCTATTTCATCCTTAAAACTATATCATCTGAAGCTCAGTTTCATCCTAAACTTTCAATATCAGTTTAGTCTCTCAACTTTGGTCAAATTTTTTTAATTTGGTCCCTAGGTCGTTGTAGCTATCCATGTGGGCTTTTCTTTGAGCTTTAACTGTACATGTTGAATGTTTACCCTACGTGTAAAAGATGAAAAAAAAAACACCCATTTCTGCATGATTATCGCGACGATGGGCCTTGATGCGCTTCTTCGGACTCAAGTGCACTACCTCTTCAATGTCCTGACGCATCGAAGCAGGTGTTGTTTTGTGGATGAAAAAAAAAAGCAATACAGTTCTTTGGTTCCATAGTACTCACAAGGTGGTGGCTCAAGTAGAGGCCACCTAGCTCTGGAGCACGAATGCAGTAGAATGCGAAGATGGCGGGGGTGAAGCTGCAGTCAAAGGCGGTGCCAAAGAAGAAGTCCACCTCCAGATTGTTGATCTCCACCAGTCTGATGTCGCCCACACGCGTGAATACCACGAAGTAAACCTTAGCGTTGAGGACGACAAGGAGGAGTAGGGATGTCTCCAACAGAGGCGGTGGTGCAAGTCGTGGACTACGGGGCGGTCCAAGCAGAGGGCTCTCCCCCAGTGGCGGCCACGTGGGGTTGCTTCCCGTTGCGGCACTCTCGTGCATGTAGTCAAGGCCGAGTGAGGGAGAAGAGAAGATCCAAGGGTTGCAGTAGATTTGGGCGACGGAAAACAGCCGAAATCATCAGTTCGATTCTATGGCCTGCCAAACATGTCAAATTTTAGAATCTTATTCGATTAAGCTCAATTCGTGGGATCCAAATATGCCCTTAAGGTATTTCCGAGCCACTCTTCCACAACCAACCACCAGGGCATGTGTCATTGTTCTACCGGTTAAATAAAATTTTATTTGTATTTTTAACATCAAATAGTTTTTATCTCAAATTATATCTCATTTTTAAATCCTTTTGAATTATCATATTTCTTAGAATAACGCAAAGAATCAGGACTTACATGAATATACCTGAGCATATGGACCATGTCATGGCCATGTCAGATAGATCGACTTTCGGCCTGTTCATTTTGGCATGACCCGGTCAGTACTGAGCAATTTACTCTTTTTTGCTTTCTATCAACAATTTAATCACATTATAATAGTAATGAAACAAGCGCTGGTATGAATCTAACGGGCGGTGTCCATGCACCCCTGACCCCTCCTATTAGTACTACCATGCACTCCTGACTACCATCATTTTGCCAATTTTGGCCGGCAGGCCTTCGAGCGTAACCATAATTACGCCATCCACGAGCATGACAGCTACACAGACCGCATGAGCTCCATCGGCGCTGAGCTGCTGGCAACCACCACCAGCTGACCCAAGTCCCAGATTTGGCCATGGCAGTTGCCAGATGAAACTGCCATGGGAGTGCCGGTCCACATTTTGAACTCTGGTCTGGTGGATGTTATGCCTGCTGATGAAGATGATGCCAACAATGGTAACCCCCACCCTTTTGAGCGCCCCATTCTTTCGGGGGAACCAGAACAGGTGGAAAACTTGGCTGATCAGTTCATGCTCGGAGGTGCCCCTATTAATGCTCAGCAGGGTCCTCAGGATCAGCTTTCTGATGTTTCAGAAATTCAAGGCTCAAACTCTACTGTATTCCTACAAGGTCAGGGTGACCTGTCTCGGCTACTTTGATGGAACCAGAGGTGGCTTCTTCTCAGGTTCTGAGAGACTTGGGATCTGTGCCAGTCCGAGAAGGTGTTGGCTCTGTGCCGCAAGCTTCAAGTCCAATGGCCCAGGCTCTAGTTGCGGACGCCTTGGTACCTGCTCATGGTACTTTAAGTCAGAATACCAATTTTTCAGTCAAGTGTTCTGCTGATGTTCTTAAGTTTTTCAAGGAGCAGCAGGTTAACACGGTTCAGCTCCAGAGCAATCTGACCTCTCAGGCATCAGTGCCACAAGTGTTCACGTTGCAAGCTCCAAGTTTCAAGGTCTTCATGGAAGGCAATAACATCACATCGGTTCAGCTCATTCATAAGGGAAATGTTGCAAGCTTGCTGCTGCCGCAAAGTTCTACAGCTTTGCCTCAGATCCAGGAGACCCTTCCTGTTACTAAGTGCCCCTCCGAAATTAGATCTGCTACCAGCCAATTGTACATTAAGCCCCCCATCAAGCACACGTACAAACGAAGGAATAGGACTGCTTCTGGTTCAAAGGCCAAAGATCAGTTTGTCTCGGCAGAAGGTAATTTTCATTGTTCTACTTTATCAAAGCCTGCCACTTGTCCTGCTTTTACCTCTAAGAAAAGAACTGATCATGTCCCTCCACTATCAATGGCTACTGTGACACGTAGCCCACGACTCGCGAAGACTAGCTCTGGTTTCAGGAAGGTTGTTGCTCCTGCCTCTTTATCTCCATCCACTAGAAGCCTAAAAAAGATGAAAGTGGTCAGCCAAGCAGAGCTTGTTGGTACTCACTTAAATTCTCATTCTGTTCACAACACTGACTTCCCTGATTTAATTGCTCTTGATAAGCATAAGGGAGTTTACCCAGAAATCACTGTGCAGCAGATTCAGGAGATAGCAACCCAGAGATGTGGACTAACTCCTCAGGAGGTTTCAGCAGACCGGCTGCTGGTGAATCCCAACCTTGAAGATTGGGAGGACGGCAGGCTGAGATGATGCCTAGTGATTAAATGGATCGTTATCTTTTAGTCTTTTGTAAGGGGAAGGGTTGTATGGTTCTGCTTCCTCTTAGTTGTTGGGTGTGTTTGGTTATTTTGGAATCGTGTACACCCTGGCTTCTCTATGCTAGGATTCATATATATGGTCTCTGGCTATCTGTTGGCTTAAGTCTCTGGACCCTGGATAGGTCTTTCTTTCGTGAAGGAATTATTCTAGTTTTCCTCTTCAAGTTTTTGCTTACTGTCTCCCAATGGATATGATGAATAAGAATAATAGTAGGACTTGGAATATCCTTAATTGGAATGTTAGAGGAATTAATGGGGATGACAAGCATCTTGCTATCAGAAGAAAGTTAGATGAAAGTGACTGCTCTATTTTCTGTATTCAGGAAACGAAAAGGGAAACCTTTGATCATTCCTACATCCAAAAATTTGCGTCGAGGAAATTTGACAAATTTGCCTTTGCTCCTTCTGAGGGTTTATCTGGTGGGATTTTAGTGGGATGGAACAGTAGCTTTGCGCAAGGAGAAATAATTAAAATTTGCTGTCTCTGTCAAATTCACTTCAGTGCATAATAATGAAGTTTGGTTCTTAACTACAGTCTATGGGCCTTGTAAGGGCCAAGATAGGGATGCCTTCATTAATTGGCTCAATGACCTGCAGATTGAGGATGATATTAATTGGATGATTATAGGTGACTTCAACTTTTATACTCCCTCCGATTACTTTTATAGGTCATTCTAGCTCTGGGCATGGGAATTAAGAAAAAGTGAAAAAGTATGGTACGCAGAAAACAAGAAGGAAAGAGAAGAGATAGAGATTTATTGGAAAGAGAGAAAGTGTATTGGAAAGAGAGAAATGTGTATTGAAAAGTGAGAATGACATATATTGAGAAACAAATTTTGAATGCTAAAATGACTTATATTTGTGAACAGAGGGAGTAGATCTTTAGATGATCAAAATAGAGAGGGAGGAAATATCAATGACATTTTTCACTTCAATGAAGTTATCAGCAATTTGGGCCTTATTGAAATCCATCTCCAGGATAGAAAGTACACATGAGGTAATATGCAAGAAAATCCTCTCCTTGTGCAGTTAGACTGGTGCTTCACCTCAACTAATTGGATTGCCACATACCCCAATACTCTTCTGTTCCCTCTCAGTAAGCCTGTCTCAGATCACTCCCCTTGTGTGGTCAAAATCGGCTCCCCTAATCCAAAGGCTAATCTCTTTCGGTTTGAGAATTTCTGGGTTGAACAGCCAGGGTTTTCCAGATTGTGGAAAATGCTTGGAATTCTAATATTCAGGCTAATAATAGTGCTGTCAGAATCTCTCGTGAAATTGTTGAGAAAGGAGTTAAAAAATGGAGTAAAAGCTTGTCCCATCTCAATAAGACAATCAAGGCTAGTGAGGAAGTGTTGGCTGTTTTGGAAAAGATTGAGGAACAGAGGCCTCTATACACTCAGGAACTGAGCTTTCGAAGCATCCTTAGAAAGCATCTCATTAAGCTACCACACTTCAAAAGGGAGTACTGGAAGAAACGTTACACAGTAAGATGGACTAAATTTGGAGATGAGAATACCAAGTTTTTCCATGCAGCTGCCACGGAGAGATTTAGACTCAACACAATAACAAGTCTACACACAGACGATAACTTTGTTCTAACTGATCATAGTGAAAAAGCCAGTCTTCTTCTAGAAGTTTACAGAAGCAGAATGGGTTTCTCCTCAAACCCTTCAATGTCTTTTAGCTTGGCTGATCTTGTCCAGCGTAGAGAAGGTCTTGATAGTCTTTCTGTCCCTCTAACAAAGGAGGAGATTGATAGAATAGTGGCTCATTCTCCCTTGGACAAAGCTTCGGGTCCTGATGGTTTCAATGGAATGTTCATTAAAAAATGTTGGCACATAATTAAGGAAGATATTTACACCCTTTGTCAGGATTTCTGCAACGGAGGTTTAGATTTGCAAGCTATCAACGCCTCTTACATAACTTTAGTGCCCAAGGTCATAAATCCTACACATGTAGCCCAAGGTCAAGATTCTCACCAAGATTTTGGCAGACAGATTACAAAATATCATACTATCACTAGTGCACAAGAACCAATATGATTTTATCAAAACCAGGACCATCCAAGATTGTGTCGCTTGGGCTTTTGAATATATTCATCAGTGCCAGCAGTCTAAAAAGGAAATTGTCATTCTTAAATTAGATTTTGCTAAGGCTTTTGATACTATTGAGCATAGCTCAATTATTCAAATGCTAGTTGTCGGTGTTCTGACCACCGGCACAGTAGAATTTACGTAATCGGAGGGAGATACGGTGCGCTCTTCGTATTCGAGGTGACCTAATCTACGAGAGAATCAAAGTTAACCTAGTTCGGGCCGCCACGAAGACATAATACCCTACATCCAGAGAGAGTGGATGGGTCCTATGAACTTAGGAAATGCGAGTACAATGACGGAAGGGCCTTGGCACGAGCAAGAATCCTAGCAAGCGTATGTGGATGTGGTTATAGTAGACTGTTCAAACTTATCGTCTAAGGCCCTCAGTACCCCCTTTATATAAGGGTCGGACCAGGGTTACAAACTTGGTGCCTACGAAACCTAGCGGCCCTCTGATGGGTGGGGCCGCGATCGTCGCCGAAGTTGATCCTTTGGCGCCGCTGGCGTCGGAGCAGGCTGTCAGTGTCCTTCGATCATCCTTTGTCCAGTCGTAGGGGACAAAGGACACTTTTTTGTTTTGCTTTACCGCCCGCCTAAATGCTTTACCGATCGTCTGGATGCTTTACCTCCTTCTGGAACGCTTTGCCTCCGACAGGGTTGCTTTACCTCATGCAGTACATTGTCAAGAATCTCTGTGCTCATCAGAAGTTGACCATTAAGTCGGTGGCCAACCGCCGGGGGTCAGGCGAGAGTGTTGGCTTCTAACTGTTGGTTGGTTGAGTCTTGTCATCACGTGTCCCCAACCCTTCGGTGGTCGGGCTGTTGTGCTCACGCGGTCCCGACCCCTGGGGGCCGAGACATTCTTCGATAGCCCGATGTGGCGAAGTCCTTCGTGGGCTATAGATCGGTTCGTGGGCCGCAGCCATTGGCCAGGTCTTCGTATCCACTTCGGGCCCACAAGTACCTGGGGTAGATGATCCCAAAAGTAGCCCCCGAGTCCTGCGCCGCTTGCAAGTCTTCGTTAAGGCAGCGCTGGGTTGATCTTCGATAGTCGTCGATGTCTGATCCTACGGGTCCGCGTGAGCGGGCTAGTAGGGCGGAGGCCCCGAGCCCCCGAGCAATCCAAAGGTCGGTCGAGGGTTTAATCCTCGCTTGGTCGTCAGTATTCAGTTGTTGATGCTACGGGGGCGCGCGAGTGCGCCTGTAGGGCGTAGCCTCGAGCCCCCGGGCGATCCAAGGGATCGGTCGAGGGATTAGTCCTCGAGACGAAAGCATCCAACCATCGGGGTCGGTTAAAACCGATCTTCGTCGTCAGTCGAGCGTCGTGGTGAATGCCTAGATTGAGCCGGTCGGACCGGTCTTGTCTCATGATCGGCATCGCGCCTAGGTCAGGCCAGGCAGGCCGGCCATTTCCCATGATCAGCGCCTTGAGCAAGTGTCGGGCCAAACGATTCGGCATCCAACCCTCATCTGCCCTATTTCGTGAGATTCGATCTCACGGTGTTAGTGACGGATGTCGGTAAGGGCTCCGACAATCGTGCGGTTTCGCAGCCTCCACATGGATGGCGGATAATGCATCTGGGAATTGTAACTGTCGGACGATCCGGACGGTTGGATGGTGCCGATCGAATGGCCGAGGGAGCGCAGCGGTTCGCGCGCGCGTGCCGTCAACTGGCGCTTGACAGCAATTTGTTGGCGTGTCAAGCAGGTACACGTCACCTCCTTTGCGTTGGAGGTGGCGAGGTGGCGCCCGGTCCCACCTGCCAGTGAGCGGGGTGCCGGCGTCGTGGGTGCATGTCGCCGCACGCACCCATGATGGCGTGGTAACTGCACCGTCGCGTCGCGCATCATGGGTCGTGGGGGTGAGAAAACGTTCACCCCCTCGGTCTTCTTTAAAAAGGACGGTACGAGGGATTTCAAAATCCACTCGGCCATTCATTGCCTTCGCCTCCAAGCTTCCCGCTTCTTTTCGCTCTTGCGCCCGAGCTTGCCGTCGCGCTCGTACCGGCAGCCATCATGATCTTCTCCACTTTCTTCGTCGTCGTCTTTGTCGCCAGGGACGCTGTTTGGAAGAAGTCCACCGTCTCGGAGACGACGCTCGACTCGTTCCGCAAGGCTGGCTTGCTGCCGTCGAGGGAAGCCGGCGAATGGGAGGCGACGGAGGACCAGGAGATGCCGGTGCTGGCGACCGATCAAGTCGTTAGCTTCGTCGCCTTCCACGAGCGCGGGATGGCGCTGCCAACCAGCATCTTCTTCCGCACGCTGCTCATCCACTACGGCGTATGCCTACACCACCTCAATCCCAACGAGATCCTCCAGATTGCGGTCTTCATCACGCTCTACGAGGCGTACTTGGGGATCGCGCCGAGCCTCACCCTCTGGCGCTACTTCTTACATGTCAGCCAGCAGCTGGAAGCCGACATGGGTCGGCGGGTTGGCGGCGCCGCGACCATGCTCCGGAACTCCAAGGCCAAGGAGTACATCAAGGTGTCATTGAAGAAGTCGCTAAAGGGCTGGCACGACGGGTGGTTATACATCAAGAACGCCGCCCTCGGACTCCCAGCCTTCCACGACGCACCGACCGAGGCGATCGATGTGTGGAAGGAGAAGGTGTCGGCCGAGGAGGAGGCGCTGAAACCGCTGCTGCTCAAGATTAGGCGGCTCGGGACGAAGGGCTGAGCGGCACCACTGTCATCGCCACATTTGTGCGGCGCGCGCATCCAGCTGCTCCGCCTCTGGATCCATCCTGTGGGCGACTATGCCGGGAAGGACGACGTCACCCGGGAGGTGGTCGGGACGGGGCTGGAAGACAAGCACATGGTGAGGCGGGTCGCCAGGCTGCTCGAGGGGGAGGTTGCCGACAAGGTGACCAAGGGGCCGCTGCCTCTGGACAAAGATCGCCGGACCTTGGTAAATTGGCTCCCCGCTGCCTCTGTTATTCGAATTCGTAGGGTAGCTTGGGTTGGTCGAAGGTAGAAGTTGTAGATTTAGTTGTTTCTGTCGTCGTAGGGTCTGTCGGAGACCACATCCGCCTCGAGGCCGGGTGCTGCAGATGTGGTCGGGACAAGCGTGGTGGGCGCATCCCCGGCCAAGGAGAAGAAGAAAGCCGTTTAGAAACGGCGTGGTGGGGGCTCGAGGAAGTTCCCCGACGGCAACCCGGCAGCTGCTCCGCCGGTCGCCTCGTCGACTCGAGGACCGGCTGGCACTCCGCCGGACGGGTCTCCGCCACCAACAAGCGTGAGGTCGGGGGTCCCGACCCCGACCTCTGGGGCCACCGGATTGTGGACAGTGGTCCCTGTCGACGTAGGGAGCACTGCGTCTTTCGAAGACATGGTCCCGCCCCCGTCCAAGAGGACAAGGACTGAGGGCTCAAAGGGCGCTGAGGTCGACTCCGGAGCTCTCCTAGCCGCCTCCACGGTCCAAGTAGCGGGGACAGGAGCGGTTCATCCCCCGGGCGCGGGCCAACCAGCGCTGCCCCGGGTTCGAAGGATCCTGATGGGCCAGTCGAAGGCGTAAGTTCCTGCACTTAGCTTAGTCGTAAACATTATTTGGCTTAGTTTGCGCCTGACCTGTTTCGTGATCCTGCAGGCCTCTGTCGTCGGTTGCCACCTTGCGCTCCGTTGTGTTCATTCCTACGCCGACATCTGGGGCCACTGAAGAGGGTGCCGACGCCAGCGCTGAGGACGTGGCACGCGTGGTGACGCCACCCCCGATGGCTTTGGTTCAAGACCCGCCGAGTCCAGGAGGAGGCAGCGGCTAAAGAAAAGAGAGAGGCTTCCCCTCCAGATGCCGATGCCGGTGGGGAAATCGAGACGATGGAGGTCGAGGACGTGCTCGCGCCGTCTCCAACCGTCCACGCCAAAGGGCCGAGGGAAACGCCCTTGTCCCCGGTCCACGAAGAGCCGACCGGCCA
>BCLF01000064.1:400956-418967 GCA_001602275.1 Zoysia japonica | reverse complement strand
AGACCCCTCCCGCCGCCTCCGAGGGTGCGGGGGAATTGAGTGAGGTGGCCGCTAGGAAGCGGCCGGGAGTTCCCCTGTCCGACTCGGACGGAGGCTTGCAAGGGCCTGGCTCAGAAATTGCCGAGGGGCCATCGGCAAAGACGGTCCTGCCCGGCGCCGCCGAATTCGAGGATGAGGCCCCGGAAGAGGTCGAGATCAAGATGGCGGTGGTGCCGGTGGCGTTGTCGCCTGCTGTGACGGCGTCCGGCCCCTCGACCTTGGGCACCCAAGGATCTAGAGAGAGGGGCATTCTGACGCCTGAGGCCGGGGCCGAGGCCTACCAGGTCTATGACGACCGGATGGCCTGGATCCACCGCATCTCCTATGTGGTGTCTTCCGGTCTCCGCAAGCTGCTCAGTGACATGGACGAGTGCCGTGAGCTCTTCGACCACCCGTACCTGCTGGAGTGTCAGGTAAGCTTTCTACATACTTAGGGTTTTTAGTCAAACCTGTTTGTTGCGATGTTGAGTTGTGTTGTTTTGCAGAGAAATCTTGCCAGGGCAGTAGGTCAGCCGCCTCGCGGCTTCGCCATGCAGGCCAAGGTCGACACTCTCTGGCAGGAGCTGGAGCAGACAAGGACCGGCCGTGACGCGTCGAGGGATGCCGCGATCCAGCACCACCACCAGATTAAGCCGCCCGGGAGTCAAGCCGCATCGCGCTCAGGAGGCCAACCAGGCCCGACTGGAGGCCGTGTCAGCGCGGTCCAAGAACAGGAGGCTTTCCTCCGACCTTGCCTCCGCGAGGGAGACCATCGCGCGTAAGTAAACTCATACTTTTTGATTTTTTACCATTTGAGGGTCGGGGTCTGCGGGAATTTGTTCTCTGTTCATAGCTCCGGAAGCAGGTCACCCAACACGCTTCGGAGGTGCAGCAGCTCCAAGACCTCCGGGCCCATTCCGATGGAGCTCGCCAAAGCGCCAAAAGAGCCACCAAGAGGGCCGAGGAGATGTGTCGCCGTGCCTTCGAGGAGTAGGATGCAATTCGCTCGGAGGGGTCACTCCCGAGGCGGAGGTCAGGCAGCTCACGAAAGAGCTGCAGGCGATGCAGCAGGCCGCCTCCGTGGTCTAGGCGGCGCTGTTGGCTGGCAAGGAGAGGATTGCTCAGCTCCAGGCTGAGCTGGCCGAGGCCAGGGCTGCTGTCGAGGCCATCAGGAAAGAGCGAGATGGTAAGCACCTTTACCTTTTGGCTCGTTTAATTGTTGTAGGGGTCGGTCCCCGGACCGGCGTGTTTATTGCAGGTTTGGTCGGCCAGTTCCTAGCATTGCGGGCTGCGGGCTGGCGCTTGATCCACCAAATCTTCGCTAGCGTGCACGAAGACTCCCACATGGTGGAGTACGAGGTGCACTTGACGCGGCAGCTCCGGGAGCTCATCGCCGCCGAGGCGATGAGAGCGCTCGAGGACGGGGCCTCGTTCGCTCTGGCGTTGACTTGCTCCCACTACTAGGACGCTGACTTCGGCCGCATCGTCGAGGGGTTCGCCACCGGGCTGTCGGAGGAGTAGATGGCGGCGCTGGAGGCCGAGATGCAGCCCTCAGCTCAGGAGATCGTTGCCGACTTCAACAGGTCGGAGCTTCTATGGGAGCGGTTCGAGCACCTGCCCATGTGTAGCGGCGCACTTAGTTATCAGTAGGAATTAGTCATAGTTTTTGCATCCAACCGTGTCTGTGATGAACAGTTCATTGTAATGCAAATAAGAAAGTTTCCGACCCTTTTCTCTGTTTTTAAATGTTTTGCACTTATCATTTTTTGAGTTGCATTGGGCGTTGATCAAGCGATTGGGTTGGGTATAGCTCGTTGGGTTGAGTGTCGGGCTCGATACAGCCGTAGAGCGTCACAACCTCCGGGTCATCAATCACTAGCCGCGAGGAAAACTTAAAGGAGAACGCTTGCGATCACTTAGCACATCCGAGGGTCATCCGCGAAGCTCCGCGCGGCTCGAGGGGTCGGGCCCCGAAGAAACGAGAAGAGGCACGGAGCCTTAACGTAGAAGACTTAGGCACGGAGCCTTAGGGCGAGGAATCGAGGCACAGGGTTGAAAACGAAAAGCGAAGTGGTCAGACGTTCCGACCGTCGAGTGGGGACACTGAGACTAGCCCTCGGGCAGTGAAGGGCGGGCGAATCGGCTGCGCTTCACTGCCCAAAACCGTAAGAAAGATGAGAGATGCACAAAAAACTTATCTGATTTTATTATGCGTAGAATCAACGCAGATTCTCGATGTTCTAGGCATGGGTTAGCTTCTCGCTGCCCTCGGTCGCCAGCTTGTAGGCGTCGGGTCTTAAGACTCGCTTGATTACATAAGTCCCTTCCCAGGAGGATACAGCTTGTGATGGTTGGCCCTGATCTAGACCCTTTTTGAGTACTAGATCCCCGACGTTGAAGGCCCGACCCTTAACGCGCTAAGCGTGTAGTTGTCGTAGAATTTGCTGGTACTTAGCCGATCGTATAATTGAGATGTCTTGTGCTTCGTCCAGCTGGTCCAAGGTATCCTGCCGCACCGCTTCCTCGTTGTAGGCTCAGACCCTCGGGAAGTCGTAGTCGAGGTCGGTCGGCAGCACGGCTTCGAAAGTCATGAAGAAAGGGGTAAACCCTGTAGTTCTGTTGGGAGTTGTTCGTAAACCCCACAGCACAGACAGGAGCTCCTTGACCCACCGCCCGGCCGCTTGCCCGACGGAATCATAGATCCGAGGCTTCAAAACTTGGAGCACAATCCTGTTAGCGCGCTTGACCTGACCGTTGGTCCTCGGATGGGCCACGGAGGCGAAGTTGAGCTGGATGTGGTACTACTCACAGAATTCTTGAAACACATGCCCAGTAAACTGTGTACCGTTGTCAGTGATGATGGAGTGTGGGACCCCGAACTGGCAGATGATGTCGCGGAAGAACTCGACTGCTCGGCCAGAGCTGATACTGGGGACCGGCTTGGTCTCGATCCACTTGGTGAACTTGTCGACGGCGACGAAGAGATGAGTGAAGCCCTCGAGCGCTTGTCGGAAAGGCCCGAGGATGTCGAGCCCCCAGACCGCAAAAGGCCATGTGAACGGGATAGTCTGGAGGTCTTGGGCCAGCAGATCGGTTTGCCAGGCATAGAACTGGTAGCCCTTGCATGAGCGAACGAGCTTTTCGGTGTCGGAGACTGCCGTGGGCTAGTAGAACCCCTGGCGGAAGACTTTCCCGACCAGGGTCCTCGGGGCGGCATGGTGGCCGCAGATGCCCGAGTGAATGTCGTCGAGGACATGTAGACCCTCCGTCTGAGGGATGCAGCATTGGATAATACCGCTGGGGCTCCGCTTGTAGAGCTTGTCGTCGATGATGATGTAGGCTTTGGCTCGGCGTGAGATCCTCCTGGCTTCGTTGGTGTCAGCCGAAAGAGTGCCATCTTGGAGGAAGGCGAAGATATCTTGGGACCAATCGAGGACGATGGCCATAACCTTCGCCTCGGGGGTTGGAACTTGTTCGCCGACTACCGTCACGACGTTAGGGTCGGTGGCATCATCTTTGAGCTTGATGGTTGGCTTGGAGAGGTCCTCGAGAAAAACGTTGTCGGGGATCGGATCTCGCCCTGAGGTCATCCGGGCTAGGGCGTCAGTCGCTTCGTTGTCGCGGCGTAGAACATGATGAAGCTCGAGCCCGTCGAACTTGTCTTCGAGCTTCCGAACTTCCTAGTAGTAGGCCTCCGTCTTTGGGTCCCAGCAGCTTGATATTTTCATAACCTGGTTAACGACGAGCTCAAAGTCACCCTTTACATAGAGCCATCAGACATCGAGGGTGATGGCCATTCAGAGACCATGCAACAAAGCTTCGTACTCGGCGGCATTGTTGAAGGCGAGAAAATGAATTAGCAAGACGTACGGGAATTGTCACCCTTCGAGGAGATTAAGACGACGTCAACCCTCGAGCCTTTTAGTCTGCAGCAGGCGTCGCAGAGCAAGGTCCAGTACTCGAAGTTGGCGAGGGTTGGCGGTTCCTGAGCCTCGGTCCACTCAGCGATGAACTCGGTGAGGGTTTGGGACTTGATGGCTTGTCGAGGCACGTAGGTTATGTTATGGCCCATGAGCTCTATAGCCCATGTGGCGATGCGCCCGACTACGTCCTTGCCGTTCATGATTTCCTCGAGTGAGAAACTTGTCACCATCTGGATAGAGTGGCAGTCGAAGTAGTGGCGGAGCTTGCGATTGGTGATGAGGACGACGTAGAGTAGCTTCTCCACTTGGGTGTATCGAGTCTTGGCGTCAGCCAGCACCTCGCTGATGAAGTAGACAGGCCGTTGGACCTTCAAGGCCCGACCCTCCTCCAGTCGCTCGACGATGAGGACGGTGCTGACGACTTTCGTGGTTGCAGAAATGTAGAGGAGCAGTGGCTCACCGGAGGGTCGGCGAAGTTAGGACCGGTGGAGTCGATAGCAGGGTCTTGAGTTGCTCGAACTTCTCCTGAGCCTCGGCGGTTCAGGTGAAGCGGCCGGACTATCGTAGGAGTCGGTAGAAAGGCATGGCCTTCTCGTCGAGCCAGGAGATGAAACGGTTGAGCGCCGCTAGGCACCCAGTGAGCTTCAGGAACCCTTTGACGATTGCGGATGGTGGTGATCTTCTCGAAGTTGGATTTGATGCCTCACTGGGAGATAACGAACCCGAGGAGCTTGCCAGTGGGAACACCGAAGACGCACTTCTCGGGGTTGAGCTTGATGCGGTACCTCCGAAGGTTGGCGAATGTCTCCAAGTCTTGATGATGATGTCGTCGACGTAGACCTCTAAGTTCCGACCCAGTTGGTCATGAAAGCACTTCTGCATGTAGCGTTGGTACGTGGCGCCGGCATTCTTGAGCCCGAACGACATGGTGACGTAGCAGAACGAACCGAACAGTGTGATGAAAGACGTGGCCGGTTGGTTGGGGCCACGCATAGAAATCTGATGGTACCCGGAGTACACATCGAGAAAACTGAGGGTTTCGCAGCCGGCGGTGGAGTCAACCACATGATCTATGCGCGGCAAAGGAAACGATTCCTTTGAGCATGCCTTGTTGAGACTCGTGTAGTCAACACACATCCTCCATTTCCCATTCTTCTTAACCATTACAGGATTGGCTAGCCACTCAAGCTGGTAGACCTCTTGAATGAACTTAGCTCTAGTAGCTTTGTGATTTCTTTCTCGATGGCCCGGCGCTTCTCATCGTCGAAACGCCGGAGTCGTTGCTTCATCGGTTAGGACCCGAGAATGATGTTGATAGAGTGTTCGGCGACGTCCTTTTGGATGCCTGGCATGTCAGAGGGTGCCCAGGCGAAAATGTCCCAATTCTAGACGAGAAAGTCGACAAGCGCATTTTCCTATTTGTCAGAG
This sequence comes from Zoysia japonica, assembly GCA_001602275.1. Lineage (NCBI taxonomy): Eukaryota > Viridiplantae > Streptophyta > Magnoliopsida > Poales > Poaceae > Zoysia > Zoysia japonica. The sequence continues at coordinate 413,598 of BCLF01000064.1, read as the reverse complement.
AGCGCTGTCCCGATCCTGGCCTTCTTGGTCGGGTCGGCGTTGTCAAGGGTGATCTCCTTGGAGTCGTCCGCCGGCTCGAAGAACACAGAGCTTGAAGGCTTGGAGTCGACAGTCGGGGCCAAGTCCTTGGTCTTGCGAATCGCTTCGAGCTGGGGTGACCTTGCGAGGGCGACGGATAGCTCAAAACTTTCCTACTCGCAGGCGAGGGCGTGCTTGAAGCGGGATGCCACAGTGATGACGCCTTTGGGCCCCGGCATCTTGAGCTTGAGATAGACGTAGTTGGGGACGGCCATGAACTTGCTGTAACAGCACCGACCGAGGATGGCGTGGTAGGTGCCGGAGAAGTCGACCACGTCGAAGAAGAGCTTCTCAGTCCTGAAGTTTTTGCGGTCGTCGAAAGTGACCGGCAGGGTGATCTGGCCCAGAGGCACTACGCTACCCCGGTATGACGCCATGGAACAGAGCGTGGCTCGGACGAAAGTTGGACACCGAGAGCTTCATAGCCTTGAAGGAATCGATGTAGCGGATGTTGAGGGAGCTGCTGCCATCCATGAAGACCTTGGTCAGACGTATGGTGCCGATGATCGGATCGAGAACCAAAGGCAGGCGCCCCAGCTAGGGCACGTAGTCGGGCTGGTCAGATCTGTCGAAGGTGATCAGGGCCTCCGACCACTTGAGGTAGGTTGGGACAGCGGGGTCGGTGATGTTGACCTCTCGCCAGGTCTGCTTCTGGTGACGCCGAGACTCATAAGCCACCGGCCCACCGAAGATTATCAAGCAATCCTCCGGTCAGGGAAGGCAGTGTCGGCTTCGCCCTCGGCTTCCTTCGCAAGAGGGTCGGGATGAGGAGCTTGACGAGAGTCGGGTCAGAAGTTATCTTTGAAGAACTGCCTCATCAGATGACAGTCTCGAAGGGTGTGCTTGACGGGGGTCAAGTGGTTGGTGCAAGGTTTGTCGAGCAGCTTCTCGAAATGGTTGTTGTGGTCGGCCGGCTTCCTCGCTTGAGTTTGGGACTGTCGCTCGGTAACGCCCGCGAACTCGTCGTGGTGCTGCCGGTTCTTCTTGTGTTTTTTGCTACTCGACCCGCCCCGAACTGGTCGTCTCTGCGGTCGAAGCGCCGGTCAGAGCGGTTGTCGGTCTTGCAGTTGGGCTAGGACTTCTTGTCCTTGCCCCGGTCTCGGTCGAAGTTGGTTTGGACAGCCTCCTCCCCGGTGGTGAAAGTGGTGGAGAAGTCGAGAAGGGCTCGGGCCGTATGAGGGTTTTTACATCCCAGCTTGTGGACGAGCGCCTTGGAAGTTGTGCCGCAGGTGAAGACGTTGATGACATCGGCGTGGCTTACGTCGGACAGCTCGTTCTGCTTGCGCGACAAGCACTGGATGTAATCTCGGAGCGACTCGCCCGATCTCTGCTTGTAGTTTTTCAGGTCTCAGGAGTTAACTGGACGCGTGTAAGTCCCCTGGAAGTTGCCGACGAAGATGCGACGGAGGTCGACTCAGTCATGGATGCAGCCCTTGGAAAGATGCTCGAGCCATCCCCTGGCCGAGTCGAACAGAAAAAGCGACAGGTACTGAATAGCAAACAGATCGTTCGAACCCCCGGCTCTGCAGGCGAGCCAGTGGGTTGTGTTGGTCTCACCGAAGTACTTGATGATGTTGGTCGGAGCGCAAAATCTCTGGGGAAACTTCACTCTCCGGATCTGGGTCCCGAACGCTCGGGGCCCGATCGCGTCAGGGCTGGGGCTTCGGAGATGGTCGTAGCTGCGCTGTCGGTCGCAGCGGTCGAAAGTTCGTTCCCACCTGGACTCGGCGTAGCGCTCGCTTCTGGCTTGCCTTCTTGTGTCAATGGTGTAGCGGACGTTGCGTCAAACGGAGCCAACCGGTGGCAGAGGGTCTCGTGCCTAGGTCCGACCGCCGCGGCTTTCGCGGGTTGGGTTTCGTCGGTCGGCGCGCGGTCGTTGGGTGCTGCGGACCTCGCAGTGCTATGGTCGGAGTGACGGTTCAGGTTGCTGAAGCGCGCCGTGGAGGTAGACACGCAGACGATCATAGGTCTCTTTGAGCATGGGGTTGTCGGGCGTGACGGACTCGTTGAGGATGTAAGCCGCCGCCGCCAGGTTATCAAGCGGACTGTCGAAGACGGGCGTGTCGCCATCCATGATCTGCTGGTACGTAGACCGTGCTCGGGCTCGGGCGCTTGCGCTCGTCGCGGCGGCACCCTTGCCCGAAGCATCATCTCGGGTGGCACTTTTCCGTCGGAGGGCTTCCTCAACGATGGAGAGTGCGCGATGATGTGGAGAAGCATCGCCATCTGGAGTTTTGCCGAGAGTCCTTTCCTCCGTGGCCTTGGGAGCCTGCAGCATGAAGCACTGCCGCGTCAGGTCGTGAACCAGCATTATGTGAGTCTGATGATGACGAGCCACGAGCCGCTAGCGCGAGGCAAGAAGATAAAGCTCGCCGCTTTGGTCGGCGACGAAGTCCAGGCTTCCAAAGCGAAAATGAGGACGCTCCACGATCGACCATCACGAGCAATGGCAACCGCAAAGCTCCCAAAACGAAGGTGAGAGATCGAAGTCTCTCTCACCAGAGCGAAGATCGAAGCCATTGAAACAAAGCAAAAACAGACCACAAAAACCTCCTTCCTGGTGCGCCAACTATTGGTGTTCTAAAGCTGGTACAGTAGAATTTACGTAATCAGAGGGAGATACAGTGCGCTCTTCGAATTCGATGTGGCCTAATCTACGAGAGACTCAAAGTTAACTTGGTTCGGGCAGCCACGAAGGCGTAATACCCTACGTCCAGAGAGGGTGGATGGATCGTATGAACTTAGGAAATGCGAGTACAATGGCGGAAGGGCCTTAGCACGAGCAAGAACCCTAGCACGTATATGTGGATGTGGTTATAGTGGACTGTTCGAACCTATCATCTAAGGCCTCCGGTACTCCGTTATATAGGGGTCGGACCGGGGCTACAAACTTGGCGTCTATGGAACCTAGCGGCCCTATGACGGGTGCGGCCGCGGTCGTCACCGAAATTGATCCTCCGGCGCCCACTGGCGTCAGAGCAGGTTGTCGGTGTCCTTCGAACGTCCTTTGTCCAGTCGTAGGGGACAAATAACACTTTTCCATTTTGCTTTACCGCCCGCCTGAACGCTTTACCGATCGTCTCGATGCTTTACCTCCTTCTGGAACGCTTTGCCTCTGGCAGGGTTGCTTTACCTCTTGCTGTGCATTGTCAGAAATCTCTGTGCTCATTAGAAGTTGACCGTTAAGGCGGTGGCCGACCCCTGGGGTCAGGTGAGAGTGTTGGCTTCTAGCCATTAGTTGGTTGAGTCTTGTCGTCATGTGTCCTCGACCCTTCGGTGGTCGGGCTATTGTGCTCACGCGGTCCTGACCCCTCGGGGCCGGGACGTTCTTCGATAGCCCGATGTGGCGAAGTTCTTCGTGGGCTGTAGATTGGTCCGTGGGCTGCAGCCCATGGCCGGGTCTTCATATCCACTCCGGGTCCACAAGTACCTAGGTTACATGATCCCGACACTAGTCAATCTTGATTTTGATGATACTTGGATCAACAGGATTACTCAGATCTTAGATAATGGTTCATCTGCTGTTTTGCTAAATGGAGTTCCAGGGAAGTTCTTCAAATGTTTTAAGGGGTGTCAGGCAGGGAGACCCTCTCTCCCCTATGTTGTTTGTTATTGCTGTTGATCTTCTGCAATGTATTATTAACAGAGTTCTGCATCTGGGTGTTCTTTCTTTGCCCATTGAGGCCAATCCAAGTGGAGATTTTCCTATAATTCAATATGCGGATGACACTATCCTTATATTAAAGGCTTCGAAAAGAGAACTCTTTTCACTCAAAGGTATCCTGCAATCCTTCTCGGACTCGACAGGACTGAAGATCAATTACTCCAAATCCAACATATACACCCTGAATGTCAAGGAAGAGGACAGAATTGTCTTGGCAAGGACTTTTGGTTGCCAGTTGGGTTCCCTCCCCTTTACTTATTTGGGTCTCCCTCTTGGTACTACTAAGCCCAGTATTGAGCATTTTATGTCGGTGGACAAAACAGCACGTCGCCTTTCAGGGTTCTCCTCCATGCTCACCCATGCTGGTAGGTTGCAACTCACAAATTTAGTCTTGTCTTCTTTGCCTACTTATACGATGTGCGGCCTAGACATTCTTGTTACAGTGTTGGATCAGCTAGATAAATTGAGAAGAAATTGTCTTTGGAGAGGATCTGACATTAATGGGAAAGGAAAGCCTTTAGTCTCCTGGAAGAAAGTCACAAAGCCCAAGCAGAAAGGTGTTTTAGGTGTCATTAACCTGAGATCTCAGAATAAAGCTCTCCTCCATAAGCATTTGGATAAGTTTTATAACAGGAGAGATGTACCTTGGGTTAACTTAATTTGGCACAGTCACTACCACAATGGACAAATTCCACATGCTTCACGCGATCGAGGTTCATTCTGGTGGAGGGATCTACTCAAATTGTGTGATCACTTTAGAGCCGTAGCTTCATGCCAAGTTGGAAATGGCACCACGGTTCTGTTCTGGCTTGACAACTGGAATGGTCATTGTCTGCAGCATGATTTTCCAAGACTTTTCTCCTTTGCCAAAGATATCTCGGTAGCTCAGTTCCTACTTAATAATAACGTTCAAGAGCAGTTTTACCTTCCCTTGTCCCAGCAAGCTTTCCAAGAGTTTGAAGAACTACAAGAGCTCATTCAGTCTCTGCAGAGCCAAACACAGGGGGAAGCTAATGATACCTGGGGTTACATTTGGGGCTCTAGCAAATATTCATCTTCAAGGTTCTACAATCACCCCTTTCAGCACTAAACCTCCTGCTCCAATTAAGTGGATTTGGGAAGCTTTTTGTAGCAACAAAATCAAAATCTTTTCGTGGCTTATGTTCATGGACAGACTGAATGCCAGAAATATTCTTAGGAGGAAGAAGCACAAAATTGAAGGAAATAACTAAAATTGTGTCCTCTGTGATGATCAGGTTGAGGAAACTGCATATCACCTTTTTTTTGGTTGTCGGTTCAGCACAAGCTGTTGTGACAGTTTGAATGTTCACTGGGATCAGGGCTTGTATTTCTATGGAATGATTGAGCAGGCCAAGATCAACTTCCTAAAGCCTCAATTCTTCATGGAAATCTTCATTTTGGCAGGATGAGGTATCTAGAAGCAGCGAAACAGGATGATCTTTGATAACAAGCAAGCCTCTCTCACTGATTGGAAATCCTGTCTTAAGGAGGACTGCTCATTGCAAGCCATCAGGGTCCCCAATGCTAAGAAGGACGCCTTTTTTCTTTTTTGGAACCAGTTTTCTTCTTTCTGATCTTTTTTTGTTGTTGTTTGCTTTGTTTTCTGGGCTTTCCTCAAGCCCTTGTATGTTTGTTTGACCTTCTGTTAATAAATTCTTCACCACGGAAGCCTCTCTCGTGGTGCTTCTGTTCAAAAAAAATATGGAATCCATTGCTGGGCAGACATGCATCACAACATAGAAAGTGTTCTGTAAGCTTAAGGGCCAACTTACTGCAGATTAAGAGCTTAACTCAGATGCACAAGATTTTTTTAGTGTCGGCTAAATGAACACCGGAACTGTTGTTATGTAAGATGCACAATGCAAAACAACAAACCAGATGGAAATGGAGCATCAATAGCATTCAATTAGTGAAACAACAAGCATGCATCATTGTCAGAAGGAAGTTGCGTTAATTAAATCTAGCAAATGCTTGAATAAGTGAAGTCGGGTCTCAATACTGAAGTCTAAATTACATCCCTATAATTTACTGCTAACACCTAGTAATCCATAATACGGGATGCAACAAACTGGGATTCAGTCATCCAGTAATCATCATGCTGTAGAACACCCATGTTATCCTAGAGTCAACGCTTGATCTTGGCTCTCTCCCTTGGGTAGGCATGGAAAATGAGCTGATTATTAATGGTGTACACTGGGAGTGCATGATCAACAGCCTCAGGTGGACGCTCAGCAATCTGCAGTCTCATGTGGGTATGATGAGTTCCTGCCATGCTGCTTTGAACATGCAGCTGTTCCTGCTGGAGTGCATTCATCTGCAGTTGCTCAGAACTGTTGGCAAACATATGCGGGTGTGAGGAGGCATCAGCAGCTTGGCCCTGCATCACAGATCCTGCGTTGGAAGCTTGCTCAACCTGTTTATTTGGCTGCTCCTGCCGATTAGGAAGAGGCATGTGCTCCATGATGGGATCTGCCTTCTTGGCTACTAGCTCTTGGGAAGAAGGTGCACGAACTTGCTTCATATCTAACATCAACATATCATAAGTTCCTCGGCGTTCCATGTTTCTGAATAGCATATAACACGAACAAATGAACCAAACTAGGCGTGCGTTAGAAGCTAACCTGAAAGAATATTTATCTTGAGTTTTGATGTTTTATCATGTGTATTCAACATGCTATCCATGACATCTAAAATCAACATATCATCTGCACAGTAAAAAAGAAAAGCAGTAGTCAGATATTACACTGCTTGTTGATCTTAGCATAATAATAGTTCTCCAAGCAGAGCAACATAAGCTTCAGTAAATAAAAATTGAAGCCTTCCAACAATCATACAGATGGAATCCTATGGCAATGAATACCATGTGAACATTAAGTTGAAGAGGAAATTCATAGATATGAAGGTGTGCCTGCTACAGTTGTATTATTCCCCTCATTTTTTGACCACTGAGGGAAGATTGATACATAATGACTTGGATACTTGGTTCCACAGCTATATAAGGGTAGGCTGTGTAATATGTCTTCTGGTTTCTAATGTAAATGGGAAAGAAGGTTTGAACTTCCTTATCTCAGATGAGTAAGTAGTCACACAAAAAAGTTCATTTGCTAAAAAAGAAAAAAAAAACTCCATTTTGTATACTAATGCATTTATAATGTTGTTATACTTCTTTATCTCAGATGACTAAGTAGTCACACGAATCAGTTCATTTGCTAAAATAGCAAACAAAAAAAAACTCCATTTTGTATGCTAATGCATTTATAATGTTGTTATACTTCTTTATCTCAGATGACTAAGTAGTCACACGAATCAGTTCATTTGCTAACATAGCAAAAAAAACTCCATTTTGTATGCTAATGCATTTATAATGTTATTATACGTTATTCAGAACTTGCATCAACTCAGCCCATGATTTCAAATCAAGAATGAAACAGTCTTTACTTTTTCCCCAAACATGGAAGAGCTAAACTTCAAATATAAAATACGTCATGTCATCTAAGAAGAAAAACAAAGTGAAAACCAGCACTCACCAGAACCTCCACTTATACTTCAAATATAAAATATGTGTCATGGATAACGGAAAAATGACCAAAAAAAAATAAGAAGGCCCTATACTACCCTGATAGCTGACTCGGGTGACATTTAGCCTTTTTGTTGCCACTATTAGTGTCTAAAAAGCCTTTTTGTTGCCTTTATTTCTGCAATGTGTCCATAGGCTTAAGCTTTCAAAGTAGTTACCCCGAAAATGATCAGAAGAAGTGACTAAGCAGATTTGATGGATGAACAGTACAGAGTGAAAAGAAATATCTCCAACATAATTTTCATTGGAAGCTAAGATCATAGAAACTTCTTAATAATGAATTTGTTTGCAAATGTCAGGGAAAAAAAACAGGATCGTCGTCGAAAAGTTACCTGCAGATATATGCTGCTTAAGTATCTCCTGTAGATTGAGTACACCATCAGAATTATTCACTTCTTTACCCAACACCATAGTTTCATGCCCAACTTTACTGGTTTTACATCCATCCACATTATACTCAATTCTTCTTCTTTTAGAATGTTGCCAAATCTGACATATCTCAGCGTCTTCAGTTCCTTTGGTCTTTAAGAAAGTCTGAACTTGAGCAGTTTGAGTTGCCTCGAAGACGACAGTGCTTCCATCAGGAGGGCTCTCGTTAGTTGCAAAATTTGTGCCATCCTTATTGATTGCATCATCAATATACTTGGTAGAACTCAAGCCTCTATTTTCTGGTACAATGTCTCTGTCTGCAGGAAGTATAACTGGTATCCGAGGAGTACGACGCTGAGCAACAGGATTGTGAATGATCCTGATCAATTCTGAAAAAAAGAACAATTAAGTTGTCAAAACTATACGTTGGCAATAGAATTATCCAATGAAAATATTTCACGGCTTTCCCTCAAAAAAACATAAGTAATTCTCGACTTCACTAGTTAAGTTGTCTTTCTCATTTGGGAATTTCCCTCATGAGACAGGTCAAAGATCACTAAGGAGGAAAACAAAAGTAAAGTCATAAAACAATTGCCCCACAATACTTACCTCCATAGTCGTCAAGGGGATACTCTTCATGTACTTTCTGTAGTGCAGCTTGTCCTTGTATCTTGGCATCGTGAAATGTTCATTTCAAGCAATTAAGTAACAAATGTACATGCAAAAAGAGAGAAGCAGAATAGTTACAATTTGCAGAGTCAATTTCAATTCAAAGCATTCTTCTATGAAGAGAAAAGCTGAGTAGGTAAATTATTGCAGACGCAAGTACTGGACTGATGCTTTTACATAATATGGTACTAAAATTAAATCCGACCACCTCTGATGTATGAATAAGCTTATAAAAATAAGACTGCTTGCTTTTAGTTTATGCTACCTCCGGCCCTAAATTCTTGTTTTTATCATAAGAGATTCTTTAAACATGACTAATTTGTTTTTATATTTGTAAAAAAATTGAATAAAATGAATGGTCAAACATGTTGTCTTAAAGTCAAAAGTTTCAAAAAATTTAGGGCCGGAGGTAGTACCTTGCTTGAATTAGGTGAATGATCGTATCTTTTAATCGTGACCCTCATAGTTCTTTTAGTAACTTTTGCGGGACCCATGAAGACTGTCCTTGGTTGGACCCAACAAATATCGCTGCAGATGAAAAATGCAAGATCAGTAAGGAACACATTATCCACGCTTAGTTGTGTATAAATTGGACATTTGGACTGCAAATAACACCCAGAGACAAAAGCAATAGCAGAACACTACTATATTCTCCTCCAGCGTTGGAATGTAAAGTTTCATATAATCAAAATGTATCAAAATTTTGGCACATAACAGGTAGCGAGGACATCAATCTAGCACGCACGCACTGATCAGCCCTAACCCGATCGAGGACATAAATGGTACGAGGGCATCCACCCTAACCCGCACAGTACACAAATTCTAATCTCAACTCACGTAATCACACCTTTACCCATGCACAATTTGTAATCGTGGGACATCCTACGCTCGCATCCTCCAAAATCACGCGAAAGAGTGGCGGCGGCGGGATTATTCACCTATCTTGCGCCTGAAGGGTTGAATTGAAATCGGTGGTCGCGTTCTCCCGAAAGATACGAACCCTACCTAACCGGACTTTTTTACCTTGAGTGGGCGCGCGGAGCAGAGCGGATCGTGGGGGGGCGGGGCGGATTGGCGGCGCTCGGAGGATGGGTGACGGCGATCCGCGGGGTGGGGCGCTGGACGGGACGGGGCGGCGTGAGACTTTGGCTAGGAGTATTTGACCGTGGAAACAAGAGTACTGCTTTGTAAAATTGTTAAGCGGCCTAATAACTCCTATTAAATCAATTTATGAGGAAAAAATAAAAAAAAACTTTCTCCAACAGCTTCTCTAAACATCTATTTACTTTACTTTTCGGTGTCCTCAAAAATCTCTTGTACAAAGGTAGATCTAGAAAATTTTCTGGTGTCCTCAATCCTATTTTTTGTGCAACTAATCCTATAACCGGTTATTAAATTAGCTCAAATTTAAACTATATTATTATATATTTAGAGGAACTGTTGAAGTAGTGATTAAAATAGATCTCAAATTGATATTTTGAGAGGACTATTGGAGATACTCTTACTGGAATCATAAATTATATACATAAATAGTCTCATATATTATTTATATAGATAGCAATATAAATAATTAAGAAGTCGATGTTTGAAATCTTAAATTTATAAATTTTACAGGCGGCATGGGGTAGCGAGTTGGACATATGGCTCCGAGCAGTAGCTGCAGTAGTCACTCCCTCCACCTTTCAATCTTAAAAGTTGCATTTATTGAGTCACACTTATTCTCAAGCCTTTTGAAATGCAAAATTTTCATAGAAATTTCACATAAATCAATTTAATATAAAAGAAAAAATATAAAAAATAAGAAAAATTTCCATGTTGCAAAGGGGTCTCAGTTTTTTAAGACATACAGCTATTCTCTGTTACAAGCAGCCCAGCAAGCTTTAGTTTTGTACTGAAATTCTTTTTTCTCTTTTTCAAAAATCAAAAAGTCAGCTACTAATGCTCACTCAAAAAAGCATGTCCTACAAAATAGGAGAATGACTAAGGTGGAAGATTCTGTCTCATCAATCTATGAATTTTTAGAAGCACAATAGATATTTGTAGAGATAATATCTTTATGTAAAAGATTTTTTATATTTTTTAGTGTAGCTATATATAAAGCTTAGCATGTATTGCTTTTTACTTTCTAATTTATTATAAATACGGATCTACTCCTTATCTAACTTATCAGAGTTTCAAAATTAGTCTTTTTATTAAAACCAATTGTAAATGATAATTTGTAAATGGTGTATAACAATTGTAAATGATAATTTGTAAATGGTGTATAACAACTATAATATATTTTATATTTTGTATTAGCTTTAAAAGTTCTCGCGAGTATTTAGTTAAATATGTAATGAAATATTACATAATAAAATAATATATATTCAGAATATATGTGTAATAAAAATACAAGTATATAGAAAAAATAATATGTGTAATTGTTGTTGGCGGCCGAAGGGTCGAATTGGATTCAGTGGTTGCGTTTTCCAGGAAGATACGAACGCGGCATAAAAGCTTCGAGGCTTGATGAAGCTGGATGCGTCACCTCAACGGGATGATCGGGTATCGCTTGATCAATCAAGCGAGGGCAGGGCACTCAGCGGAGAAGAACCCACGCGGTGGTGAGAATGTTCCTGGTGGTGGAATGAGGGTTCAAAAGGAGTGCGGTTTCTGGAGAGTTTATATTTGGTGGGTGATGGATTCAGAGAGATTTCTGTGCTAGATCTATAGGATTTTCTTTGGATTGAACCTATGTATTAAACTCCTTCAACTCTCTTTTCTTTTGGGCTTTATTTATTCTCGACGAGCTTCTCAGTCTCTTCCTAGGTTTATTATCCAGCTTGGGCTTCCAACTAAAAGCTTGAACCAAAAAAGAAAAAAATGTTCGTAGTACATGTTGAATGACCTTGGGGGAGAAGACATGTCGGTAGTGTGGACAGTTCATAGTTTGAATGCTTAAATACATTTGTACATGGAAATAAATTATGAGAAATATGTTGAAAAGACTTTATTATGTACTCCTTTCAATTTTAAAATATTGACACCGTTATTTTTTAACATTGTTTTTGGCCATTTATCTTATTCAAAAATTTTATTCAAATGTGTAAAACTGGTATTTCGATTACCTTTAATGACAAAAAATAATAATAAAATATATGATATTATTATATTTTTAAAATAAGATGAATGATCAAAGATGATGTTAGAAGTCAACAATGACAATATTTTAAAATCGAAGAGAATATGTGACATGTATCTTATTCTAACTGCAAATCAGCTTTTTTATGTCTCTAATTTATAAGTTGACTTTCAGTTATGGTAAGACACATGTCACATGTAGAATAAGATCTTACTTGATTTGTGAGAGATTAAGGGCATGTTTCCATTGGCTCCGCTCGACCATAAAGCATCTCTACTCCAAAACTCCATGGTGCAGCTGCTCTCTTACGTAGTTGGAGTCGTCTATGTTGGTGTTTGGCATGGTGACCGAGGGCTGTTTGAATCCGGTCAACTAATTGTTTGTCGACTAAAAATTAGTCAATTTTCTCTAAACAGGTAGACTAATAGGGACTCCACGGACTAATTGTTTTTCAATTAGTGGATCCAGAGAGGCTAATAGGGACTAATTGCGACTAACAATTCGTGGATACAATAAAAACCTAAAATACCCTTGATTTTTATTTTCAGAAACCAACTCGGAAACAACAAAACTAGGGAATCAAAATCGGAAACATACGAATATTGTCTATCATTGCTGCCTCCTCTTTCCTTCCTTCCTACTACATTGCTATAGTTTTTTTAGAAGTACTGTTAGACATATGAAATATAGCACTCATTGGTGAAATTGCACTCATTGATGAAATAAAGATTTTAGATGTACTGTTAGACATATGAGCCAGAGTTCTTTTTTAAAAAAAATTGATATAGTTTTTTAAACACATGAGCTATTTGGTCAAAATTTATCTCTCTAAGGAATGTTGGCCTTATGTCTATTTATATTTATGAAATATTTATGCCATACTTTAATGTTTGATTTACTTAAGGCACTTTATTATCGTAATATTATTCTTGCCTTAAATACTTTTTATGGTTTATACTTCCGCTGTAAAATTATGATACTCTGAATTAAGTGTGACACATATTTGTCATTCTTGCCAAAGCTGATTGGTAGATATGTGATCACAACAATTTAATTATTCTCGTTCAAATTATGGCCAAAGCTGATTTTGGACTTGAATAATAAAATAAGTTACATATTTACACTAAATTAAGTGTGACCTGT
>BCLF01000064.1:382437-397967 GCA_001602275.1 Zoysia japonica | reverse complement strand
AAGTTTGATTTCAAAAGGTATAAAGTGGACAATTATAAGTAACGTTAAGTTCAGGGGGAGTAAGTCAACGGTGATAAAGAATTTACTGCTAAAAACTAAAAATGTTTTCTCCTCAGAATGTTGATATAAAATATCTCAGTGAATTAACTTATGTTTGGGAATTAAGATTCACTGAGATAGATCCAAAGAAAAATTGGGGTTATCCCAGAAGGTATATGCTAAAAGGGTACTCAAGAAGTACTATATGCTTAAAATGTTTAGCCTCACCTGTTCCTATTGTAAAGGGCAATAAATTTGAAATATTTTGATGTCCAAAGAATGATTATGAATCTGCAGAGAAAGTTAATCCCTTACGTTATGAATTAAGAGTGGACTTGCCCTGATAATGATATTCACTACTGGAATATTTGGCAGATAAGAACTAATGATGATTGGATCACTAAAGCCTCTAATAAGGTCATGTGATGCAAGGCATCAAAGTTTACATGCCCATATATGATAAATCTGATAACTAAGTGGATGGTTATTCAGATAAAGATTTGCGAGATGTATTAATGTTAAAGAAATCCACATAATGTATCTCACACTCGCAAAGAGAGCTATATTGTGGAAAAACTCGAAATCCTACTGCATCGTCGACAATGCAGAATAAATCTTATGGCATGTTTTGAGGCAATTGACAGGTGGTATGGCTAATGGAATTCATTCTAGAATTACAAATGGTTGATGTTAATTTTAAACCACTTAAGATAATACTTCAATGATTATTTAGCAGTATTCTATTTGAGTAGCAACAAGTCAAGTGTTGGTGCCAAACACATTGACACGGCGTACCATATTGTGAAAGATAGAATCCAGGATCATATATTAAGACTTTATGTTTATGCACTAATGTAAAGTTAGCGGATCCGCTCGTAAAAGGCTTACCACCAATGTGATTAACGATCATGTTGCCGGCACACACTGGTAGAAAAGCCCTCGATCCTAGAATAAGGGGTATTTAAAGCACCCTCTCCCCATATTATAAAAGGGTTCACTTTGAGATGGAATGGGAACCATAGTCAATTAGTTCTGTAGTACTTAATTGACTATTGTAATTTATTGATTTGGTGTACCGTCTATCGAAGAAGTGAATTCATATGCCATGACTAAAGTTTAAGGAATAAAGTTTTTGGAGCTCCTATGTTGAAGAAGCTCATTTGATATGAAGGGATATACTATAGTAACTGGGTTCAACGGTATGGTTAATTTATCGTTGTAATCTTTTTATCTTGGTATGCTATTTCATTGAAAGATGAGCTTGTTAAGTTTTATCTGATGATCAAAGGGGAGAATGTTAGGTATGACATGACCATCAGCTAAACCAGTTGCTAAAACTGGTTAGTGTGAACAGAGATTAACACCTAACAAAGTGGTTGAGCCACCAATTTTGACCAAACAATAAATGCTTTGATTGGAAGCATGTAGAAGCAGCTAGGGTGCTGCCCCCAATGCATAGTGGCTATATATATATAGAGGAGAGCTGATTTCAGAGACACACAACTCAGAACTCACCGTGAAAACTCCTCGTCTAAAGCAAAGCCCAATCAACTAACCCACTACAAGCATTGGGAAGGGCCATCCAGAGCCCTAGGTGGCAAGGACTTAGAAGCCCAAGAACATCAAGATCAGGGAAGATGGGAGCTCAAGATCTAAGGTATGTGAGTTTATCTCCTACTGTGGTGGTTCAATTCCTTAGTCTAAATGATCCTGCAAGTCTAACAGGGGCAGCAGGGTGAGGCCGGGTTTTCGGGATGAGGCCGGCGGCCAGAGTGGGGCAGCGAGAAGCTTCTGGAGGGGATGCGTCGGGCGGCGCGAATCGGCCAGGCGCTTCTACGGCAACGGTCAGCGACGCATCTGAGCTCGACATTGCAGCGAGGCGGAGTTCTGGGCTCGAAGCTTCTCATCAGCGGGGAGATGGTGCGGAGCGAGGCTTCTCCGTTGAAGCTGGTGGTGGAGGTGGGTGGCCATCGGCGGGGCACAGGCCGCTGGGAGTGGGGTATGAAAGCCCGTCAGCAGGAGGTGCAGGGGGTCGTAGGCTGGCGGGGTGGGGTGGCGAAAGATGGCAACGCGGCTGTGGGGAAAGGCAGGCGGGGTCGAGGGCCGGCGCCCGGGAGTGGGGGGCGGAGGCGCGAGGACTCCGCCTCGATGGTCGTCGTCGCCTGGCGGCGGCGCTAGCGCAGAAGGCCTTTGCCGATAATGACGAAGCTCATTGAAGCCTTTCGATAGAGAATCAAGGACGCAGATTAAGCGTCGACGTGGCTGGAAACTAAGGGGGCGACGTGGCGCGATGACGGCTGGAGAAGGTGGGGCACCAATCTTCGGTCTTGCCCCAAACCGCCAATCCGGCCACCACTGCATCAGATCCGCCGCCCCCTCTTCGGTCTTGCCCCAAACCGGACATGTTGCAGCAGCTTCACCACCTCCTCTTCGATCTTGCCCCAGTCCGGCCAACACTGCGGCGGTCGCGCCGTCCCCTCTTAGATCTTTCCCTAGATCTTGCCCCGATCTCACGGATAATCTTAAGTTTCTTACCACCGGTCCGCTACCTTTCCTGCCACAAGTCAGGTCCTCCTCCAGGCTCCAGGTGCCTCAAAATGTGAGCAAGGTTTACAAAACTGCTTAAAATCGGTCGGTTTTCACGGTTTTCGGTGAAACCGATCCGGTTCGGTTTTACCAGACGACTGGTTTTCGTTTTACAAATTTAAAAAATTTGAAAATTTAAAAAAATTCAGAACATCAAAAACCGGTCGGCTAACCGGTGAAACCGGTTTCAAATTTTGAAATCTGAAACCGTAAAAACCGAAGAAACCGGCCGGCTAACCGGTGAAACCAACCGGTTTACTATAGCAGTTTGTTTAAATTTTGAATTTTCTATTTGGAGCGGTTTTCGACCGATTTTTTTTTATTTTCGCGGTTTTCGTTAAACCAGTTCCGACCGGTTTTAGCGGTTTAAACAAAATAGTAAACCTGAATGTGAGTAGCACCCATATGCATTTTACTCTCAAGCTTCTCTGCGTGTCTGTTTATTGTCTAGTAGCAATCAATCTGAAGTTTGGTGTGTACCCCATGTGCCATTTTACTGTGTGTTTATCCTGAAGATTGGATTGTATAAGTTTCCTGCGTGATTGTCTGTAGATTCCAAATAACTACTGATTTGCTGCTAGCCAGCTGCTTACATATGCAATTGGGGTCGGTTACTCTGTGGAAGTTTGGATATGACTGACTGACTACTGACGCAGCATGTTAATTTTAAAACTTTTGAGATAAAAATGTTCTTTAGATGCAAAGAATTTTCCCATCGTATTAATTGCCTTTCTTCATTGGTTTTGCTTTTTGAATGTATTGTTGCTGTAGACCACGGTAAGGAGCTGTAGTTTCTGCTTGCTGGAGAAAGCAAATTCAAGCTATAGTTTCTTATTTCTTTTGGTTTTGGAATCCGTACCCAATCAATCGAGTTGTGTTATGCACTTCTTGCCATCATTCATTTGTGCTTTTGGCTAACTAATGATACTCTAATTTTTCTGTAACTTGCAGGCACATTTGCTTTGGAAGGATAATCCCGTGCCCATTTGTACTTGGTAATTTACAGCTACTGTAAAATACCATGTACATTCAGTTGTTATGTTTTTACCCTTTAAAATACTCTATATTTTTTTACAGCTGCTCTAAAAATGACTCAAACTTTATGTCAAACATGCATCCACATATTTGAAGTCATTGGAGATGGTGTAGGAGTGCGCAGCAGATTACTGAAATCATCATGATGTGAAAGATAGCTGTTATTTTTCCTTTTCTGAACCAATCTCATTTGCGCTTATTTAAGAAATTATTTAGTTACTCTATCTGTTCTTTAATTGTTGCCTCCATTGACTTCTAATTTTAACTTTGACTATTCGTTTTATTAAAAAAAAATTTGATGAATATCATATATTTTGTTATAATTTACTCTATTATTAAAAGTATTTTAATTACATTTTATAATTTTATACATTTAAATTTATTTTTTAATAAAATAAATGATCAAAGTTGATATTAAAAGTTAACGGTGATAACAATTAAAGAACGGAGAGAGTATTATTTTATATTCTGAATGGACTTCATGGTTCTGTTTTGAAATGTGAAAAAAATAATTCTGTTTGTTAGTGGAGTAATACTTCAGTTTTAAAAGAAAAAAAACAATATGAAAATAGTCACACATGAATAGGCATACGCAAGACTGTCCGCTCAGGACGTTGCCTGGAACAACGATTGGCAGCTAGTAGCAATTTAGTTTTGGGTCAAAGTGTGTGTTTTCTGGGTCAACGTTAATTGTGGGTCAAGCCAACCCATTACCCACACTAATCGTTGTGAGTTGCATGGGTAAGCTGCCGGGTCGACCCACGATGACCCACCTGCATCCCGAACCAAACTACTTATCGACCAGCGATAATTCCCACCTCCAAAAAGAAAAACTAAACAGTGATCAATCATTTCGAGCTGAAATGCAATGAAAAACTCCACAACAGTGCGTATACTATACTCTGACGAGACACCACACAATTAGCAACTGGACTAGTAGCAGAATACTTTCTCTATTTTTTTTATTATTGTCACCGTTGATTTTTAATATCAATTTTGATTGTTCGTTTTATTAAAAAAATTTAATGAATATCATATATTTTTTATAATTTACTTTATTGTTAAAGGTATTTTAATCACACCATATAATTTTATGTATTTGAATTTATTTTTTAAATAAGACAAATAGTAAAAATTAAAATTAAAAATTAATAGCGACAATAATTTAAAAATTGAGAAAGTAGATGGTCCATGCAACTTGCTTAAAGAAGGGAAGAGTATGAAGATTCCTCGCTGCCCGGTCAACAACCGGCTGCCGTCACTACGAGATTCCACCTTTTCTTTAGAGCATCTTCAACCGAAATTTTATATTTAGCTTTTTATTTCTGCATATAGAAATCATCTCATTTTTCAATCTCTATTACAGGTTCAACCGATACTTCATCTTCTTCTCTAAATAACCTCTGCATCGTCTTCCTCCTCAGGTAATGCCAGCTTGTGCATCCCCAAGTCCCACCGCCGTTGCTGCGGCCCTGTGTCCTGATGCTTCCCGCTGCTACCGTCGCGCCTCCCTGTCCCCGCGTCCCGTCAAACCTGTTCTCTCGGAGGGTGCAGCTTTGGATAAAGATCCAACTCTCTACTTCTAGAGAGTGAGGGAAAGGGAAAGAGGATTCAACAGGGATGAAGAATGAGATAAGGAGTCGGTTGGAGCTCGTTTTTGGCTTCATCCTCAAGAAAATCTAGATAAAGTGCCAGTTGGAGAAGCTCTTAGCACAGCTCCACTCACTTTTAATAAACAGTAAGCATTTGTGCCATGAGCATGTGGCCCGTGGTTTACAAAACCAACGGCAACGGAAACCACTTGGTTTTCATAGTTTCACTGAAATTGATTTGATCTAGTACCAATAAGTTGGTTTTCAGTTTAAAAATTTTATAAAATTATTTTTAGAAATTTGAAAACCGGCAAAACCTATCAAGAAATTTTTAAATTGAGTGGTAAGCTAGTAAAACTGGTGGAATTTTGAAAGTTTAAAACTGATCAATAATACAAAAAAAATGGGTAAACTAAAAAACTGGCTGATTTATGTAGCATTTCAGTCATTTTTTATTCAAGTTTTGATTTTTTTTACTTTTACAATGATTTTCAATTGATTTTTATTGTTTTCGTCAAACACGTGTAGACCAATTTTCCATTTTAAACGGTAAAAAAACCTGTTGTGGCCTCATTCTCGCCCTCACCAGATGACGCCTTTCTAAGGCAGAATCTCATTATCTTCTCTCTTTTTTTTCCGTTCTGTCTCTGGGCGGAGATTCCACAGCCCATGCGTTGCGCAACGGAGGCAAGATTCCATGGGTCACGGCAGGTAGGGTCCCGTGGGAGTGGAGCACGTGCTCGTACAGACGTGGCACGTGGAGACGCGCCCGTTCCCGTTCCCCTGTTTCCATCTCTATCTCTACGCGCACGAGTCACGAGGAGAGGACCCGTAGGCGCCATCAGGAGCCGTCCGTTCCGCCGCGCGGAGCATCAGATGGCAGCGGCACGCGGCGCTGCACGATGCGCCACGTGTGCCGGACGCGACGAGAGCCCGCAAGGCCCGCAACGGCGTCACGCGCGCTTACCTATTCCACCATCGTCCGCCTGCTGGTCCATGACCACGAGAACCTCAGGTGGACCAGGCCCACAGACACAATCCAGTACCAGGTGCTAATCCAATACAGTTGCCTCCCCTGATTCTGCTGCTGCACTGTGCCACTGACAAAGTGGACTGAATTGTCCAATCTAATGTGGGATGTGTTTTGTTTGACTTAATCATTCACCCTAATAAGGACCTCTCAAATATAATTTATTATTTCGCACTTTATTCTTTGTGACATATTCACTACTTTTTTTTTTTGCCCTAGTGGCATAACAAATGGTTTTCCATTTCCTCGATGGCAAAATTAAAATAATAAACATGAGACACAAAGTCATGATTAGATTAGCAATATATACATTTGAGATGTCCATAAATATATTTTTTCTTGATTTACTCTAAGTCAAACTTTATGGCATATTTGTTAAATGCATATCTAGTTATGGACCTAAGAATCGAAAAGGAATACTATAATTATATACTTCAACAACTGTGTATAGATCTAGATCAAGAGGATGATAACAAAGGTGCGACCTTGGGCAGTAATAGAGCCACTATGTCTAACAATCATTGATGTTACATGATGCTATTCATATCTTTGATCTTTTCCGACCACATGGTCCTAATACAGATGCTATGCATTTCTCGCTGATACACTCAGTTCAAACATACCAAGACAATTCTAAGTATTTGCAAGACTATAAAAGTACAAATAGACATGCCTTTAGTGGTTAGGTGTTTGATCTCAGCATACAACCGAGTAAGAGCATCTATATTTTTAGATTCTTGATTGCTTCAATTTGATGCTTGGTATATTTCATAAGAGATACTTCTCTATTGGCATCAATGCATTACATAGGACGACACGGAAGGAGGACTTGAAAAACCTATTTGCGGAAATTATATATGACTGCTATGAGTCAAAAAGGATGTTAATGAGTGACTAACTTAGCTGTAATTGATTAATTGGAATTGTGCAACAATTCAAAGTTCATGATTGTACAAACCTGGAATTAGACATTGACAAAATTACGGAAAGTTGGGATTGGAAACATGAGCAAAATACATTAGATGATGATTGAACATTGAAGATTTGCTAAAGAGACGTTGATGCTGAGTATAGGAGAACCTGGTTCACATGGACCGGAAAAGCTACAGTATAAAAGATGAGGCATCACATCTGCCTCGCACCTTTGTTTGCTTTAATTCACCCCCTAATTCCAAAAATCCAAGGGACATTTCCATCTCCATCAATTTTCTCACTGCCATCGATGGCCGCCGCCGCCGCTGCCGAGTCCTCCTCCGGCGATCCCGCCCACCGCCGCTACACCATCGGCTACGCACTCGCTCCCAAGAAGCAGCAGAGCTTCATCCAGCCCTCCCTCGTCGCGCAGGCGGCCGCGCGTGGCATGGACCTCGTCCCCATCGACACCTCGCGGCCCCTGGCCGAGCAGGGCCCCTTCCACCTCCTCATCCACAAGCTCTACGGCGACGACTGGCGCGCCCAGCTTGAGGCCTTCGCCGCGCGCCACCCGACCGTCCCCATTGTCGACCCGCCTCAGGCCATCGACCGCCTCCACAACCGCATCTCCATGCTTCAGGTCGTATCCGAGCTGGACCACGCGCCCCTGGACGACCACTGCACCTTCGGCATCCCCAGTCAGGTCGTCGTCTACGACGCCGATGCCCTCGCCGACTCCGGCCTCCTCGCTGCCCTCCGATTCCCCCTCATCGCCAAGCCCCTCGTCGCCGACGGCACCGCCAAGTCGCACAAGATGTCCCTCGTTTACCACCGCGACGGCCTCCGCAAGCTCCGCCCGCCGCTCGTGCTTCAGGAGTTTGTCAACCACGGTGGCGTCATCTTCAAGGTCTACGTCGTCGGCGGCCACGTCACCTGCGTCAAGCGCCGGAGTCTTCCTGACGTCTCCCCGGGGGACGACGCCTTCGCCGAGGGCTCTGTCTCCTTCTCCCAGATTTCCAACCTCCCCAACGAGCGCACAGCAGAGGAGTACTACGAGGACATGAGTCTGGAGGACGCCGTCACGCCGCCTGCTGCCTTCGTCAACCAGATCGCGAGCGGCCTGCGCCACGCGCTGGGCCTGCAGCTCTTCAACTTCGACATGATCCGAGACGTTCACGCCGGCGACCGGTACCTCATCATCGACATCAACTACTTCCCGGGATACGCCAAGATGCCAGGCTATGAAACTGTCCTCACCGATTTCTTCTGGGAGATGGTCTATAAGGACGACGCAGACCAGGAGGAGAAAGGGATCAACCATGCTGTGAAATAAGGTGATTGTATGATTGCAAACCTGCAATTCTGGGGAATCTGTGGAAATGCGGGGAAGCAGGCTGGTCCTGAACGTGGAATTGAGGGGATTTGATTGGATTACAACCGGCAGACTCTTAAGACCCTGTGGTGTAAATCCTTTCTCCTAACCTTACTATGACAGTTGTTTAGGTATCTTTCCTTTCTTCTTGGTAGGTCTGTCTCATGCAGTTTCATTAATGAGAACAAACGGCAGGGAGAACTCCAACTGGAATTCTAAAGAAAAATGTGCTCGGAACTTTTGTTCTTGAACATTGGATGAATGACAATCCAGTGGCGCATTTCGTGCTGCTATGCCTACTTGTGTTACATTTCCAGTTTAGTTTCTTGCATTTAGTGCTTACTAGTAACTTGAAAACGTTTTTCTAGTTTAGAGCAAGAACCTAGAGAGGCTGCAGTATCATCTGTGATCAAACATCTACTCCTTTCTGGTACCTACCAATATGTTATAGGTATGGAATGCGCCTCCCTGAATTTTGTTGCCCCATTGAATGAAAAGGTATAGCTGACGCAACCATCTTACATTTTGTTATTCACATGCAAGTAGGAGTAAATGCTTCTGTTTATTTCACTACCGTACTAGATTACTTGACAAATTAATCTGGATTGTTAGCATATCAATCCCCACAAGTTGAATTGGGACATAGTGTCACTTAGTATGCAAACTGTTTGTGCACTTGACAATGTATCTGTTCATGTTATTTGTTTCCCAAGAAGTATTCGTGCCAATTATTATAATGTAACGTATCGGCCAACCAATGCTTGATGTCAAAAGTTGAGTGCCAATAAGATACCCTTTCATGACTTTTCAATAAGTGTGAATATACAACTATGCTAATTTTGTCTTATCCGGCATCAATTGATTGGGCTACACATCATTACCTTATATTCTGAACAAGCTATATGTTGTTAATGTTTTTTTATTGGGTGATCGGAGCTGAGCAACTATGTTTTTCCATGGGAGGTAGTTGAGGTGGATTAAAATGCTATATCACACCAATAATGTGCTATATTGTTACGTAATTCAGTTATAGAAGTGTGTATAGTTGAATATTCCCTTTTGCAAACATACCACAATATTTTTGTTTTTGACTGGAACAATATAGTTGTTGGGATCATATATTGTGAATATTTTAATAGCTTTATTCTAAGAAATTGATTTTAGGAAACTGTAACACTAGACTTTATGTGACCTTTATGTTAGTGTTTGTGCTCAAGATTTTTTCCCCGTTAATCTCTCAATGTCAGTCTGAACCTGGTTAAAATTTGTGCTCTGTCAATGTTGTTCACGTAATTGCTTAAAAGATAGTTTGGATCAATTTGAAGTCATAATTTGATCAGGAGAACAAACAAAAATCTGTATGTATCAAAATTATATTCAGTGCAACAAGTGCAACAGTGATGTTTGCCACTTGTTGTGGGAGGGTATGAAACCTGTTTTCCTGCCTATCTATTAATAATCTGTTCCCAATAACGTTATCCCGTCTTATGCTGCTGCCTGGATTTCATATTTTTGTTTTCTCTGTCAGCAGTACTTTTCCTTGCTGCAGATTAATTCATGTACTGGTATTTATGCCAATTTGTGGAACGTTTTATTGGATACAATACCCTCTTACTGAATTTCAACAGTGATTTCTTCAGTATGCATTCTCATATATTCCAATGAGTCTTAATTTATTAATTTATAGATCAGAATGTTTTGCTTGTTATATGTCCTGAAATTATGGTTTTTTGTGGTAGCCGGAAGCAGAATTAATTTGTATCTTTGCATCCCTGCACAGTTCGTGATATTATTTGGTTGAGTACCCTTTGTGGTGCCTGTTTGGTCAGCTTTGTGTGTTGCGTTCGTTTGGAAATATTTGGAGGGTCATTCGTGAATTTTCCACAGCATCTGTTGTGTTGGAATGTTAGTTTGTATCATTTGTTTCTGTTATGCCTGTGGCTATTTGTACATGAGCAGTGCGTATTTCTTTCTGGCCCCTTTTCCATTTGACATTGGACAAAGATTGTTCAGAGAAGCCCTGTTACGTCTCCTGGAAGTGGAACTCAATCGGGCGTCCTGTTTCTGGAGAGTGACAACTGAGAGTTGCGTATGTTTCTCTTCAGTAGAACCGTGGAGCATTGGGATCGCAATCGAATCATTTCTGTAGTTGGGTGACTCCTGGCCAACCTTGCCTGGTGCGAACTGATTGCAAAGTGCCCAATTGGTCTTCAGTACTGCCTCAAGCGGCTTTCCCTGATGACGACGACGAGAGAAGCAGCAGCATGCCCTCTCAGTAGATACCGCTTCGGTTTAAAAAAAAAAAAAAGTAGATCCCGCTTCCAAACACAGCCCGACGCGATGTACAATTCTTCAGACGGTGGCCCTCCTGAGATCTTCGCCGTCGCCGAGTACTCGCCTACTCGGGCACCTACTCGCGGCATTCATCGGGTCCCCGCTCTCACCCTAGTCCCCGGGTGTCTATTGCACAGGTCTCCCTAGGAGGTGGGGTGCCAGGCTCTGCCTCTCGTGTTACTATCCAGCAACTACGCCGCCGACGATCATCACTCCGTTGCCGTCTAGTGTTCGCTATGACTGCCGTCGAACGGTACGTCGAGGTACGTGACAGCTTGTGGCGGCGGAGTGATGAATGAATGAATCATTTTGGCCCCTCATTGTGTCTCAATTCTACATTCAACACATTAAGACCTATTTGTAACACGTAAGAATTTCACAATCGTATATGAATTTCATATTTTCCAGATTCCGAACGGGGGCTTGATGCCCGCGTAAACGTACGAGTCATTTCTCACTTTCTCAAGGTGTTATTCATGGGCTGTTGGAGCCAAGTCGTCTGACTAAATGCATATTACAAACCAATAAAGATGAAAGTGGGTATCCACAAAGGCTAAATTTAATTCAAATTTTATAAGTATTTACATATTACGCACAAAATTTAAACTACATGTAGACTCGTAGACATACTCACTTGCATCCCTACACACCAAAAACAATAGTCGTGGCTTAGCGTGCTCCACCGCTTCACAAATAGGAGGCATGAAATCTGTAAGACACGCTCCATCTATGCACTCGTAAAGGTAATATATACTGTCTCCGTTATATCGCCGTTTACTTTTAAATTTAACTTTTAAATTTAACTTATGATCATTCGTCTTATTTAAAAAAATTAATATATTTCATATATTTTAATATAATTTGATTTATCATTAAAAGTTATTTGAATCACAACTTAAAATTTTACATATTTAAGCAATTTTTTTTAAATAAAACGAATAGCCAAAATTAATTGTAAAAGTCAACAGCGACGGATAGAGTATAAATTAAAAGGCATTCGTCTGATGACAAACTCTTACTCCCGTTGCATTATGTCAAACCAGCGTCTACAACATACTCCAACCTCAAGAATATTCGTGGATAAAAAAGGCAGGTCCAGAATTAGTTCGGATAATTATCCACGAAAGGATTGCTTATTTTGGCAAGGACATGTACTGGTTGACAGTCTGATAGCATATCATCCGACTAAGGACCTTCCCGCCCTGATCATCCTCTGCAGATCCTGCATTAACAGCCCACTGATGTTACTGATCTAAGGACTTGTTCATCTTTTTAAATTAACCTCTTCATGCCCCACAAATATGCAAGGGAAACACCATCGGTGCAGGTTTAACAGTAGGAAACTTAAGAACATATTATAATGTTCACGGGACAATCTGCTCAATTTCGCTTAAGTACAACAATGTTTTTTGGACATTATTATTGGGAGTCTATCAGCAAACTTTAGAGCAACAGAAGTTCCAAGGTACCCCTTTCAATGCAATAGAGAGTTCACCTACACAACAATAAGAAAATATGGATGCAGTTACTCAGGTAGTTCGATAACTAAAACAAAACCTATCTACCCTTTATTCAGCAATTCCAGTAGTTCACTAATCAAGTTCCATATGTACACTTAAGGATCATATGACACATAGACCAGTGCAACTAACACATAGCTCCCACTTGCACAAGGTCCAGGGAAAGGTCCGACCAGTTTGAACATTTTGTACAAGATGACATGTTGGAAAAATGATAACAAGTTCTCATGAAACACGCAATGAAGCAAACAAAATAAAGAACCTATATGAATGCGATATTGCTTGCGTTCCACACCTAACAAACTATATTTTATCAAAATAGACACCAAAGCTACCGTAAACTATGAACGCTTGGTATCTTCTTCCCAAAACATGAGAATATTATAGGCAACTTGAGCAGTAGAAGATGGCGCCCTTATTTATGATATATAGATGTGATTCAAATCAAGAACAAGAATCTCATAAAGATGGCATAAAGAGATATAATTTTTTTAAAAAAAAACTGATATTTGGACAACACACACACTTTTGTCCCAAAGGATTTTTTTTCCCATTATTTCAACAGTTTAGAAGTACCATCGAGTGTTTTCAGCCATTCAGTTTGTCCTTAGCTTTAAACCACATGTTTTCAGAGTGTTGACATAAGCTACTAGTTTACAGCTGTTTTCTTTTTTGCAATATAGTTTTCAGATTCTTTGGATGCTCTACATACAAAGGATGTTTCTCCGTTATCTTAACTGTTTGGAAGTACCATCGAGCCTTTTCAGCCATTCAGTTTGTCCATAGCTTTAAATCACATGTTCAAAGAGATGATCTGAGATACTAGTTCACAATTGTTCTCTTTTGTGATATAGTTTTCACACTCTTTGGATGTTAGCAGAAAGCGACTCCTGATTTCACATAAATATTCATGTGACAAAAGGCATAAAAAGTAGGAACATACGTTAACTCATAGAAAAACCTATGACAAAACATGACAGATAAAAAATAAATGATGCAATATCTGAGTTGGAAAGGCATACCGTCGGCGCAACAAGGATTCGAAAACAGCAGCTCAAAGTTGCTAAGGAGGCCACGACGGGATAAAGGTATAAATCAGGAGGACAGTTTGTCTCCATTCAATTATGATTTCAGAAGATTGCTTAGTATTTTAGTTTCCATTTGCTTTAGGTTGTTGAAGTTTCTTTCCAAAGTTGTAAGTGCCTGGTCGATAGGATAGTTTGTAATTTCCATCGAAGAAGGAATAGATATCCCGTTGCGGACGTTTTGTTCATTGGTCATGGTGGCTGAGATCAATTCGCAGCCCGGTGACAAGAACAGGGCACCGCTGCCTTGATATCCATTGTAGATTCTAATTCCCAATCGCATCTACTACTCCTCCACTCAAATCACCCCTCCACCTGCGCCACAACAATGGAACACCTAAAAAGCTAACAGCAAAGGTAAACACTGCTGGCACCTTCACAATTATCTGAGGATATGAGGAATATGCTCAACATGAGAAAATCCATTCAAAGGCTTAACGAAATGGTCATATCACACATGCCTGCGAAATGGTCTTGCATTCTATATATTGCCTGTATTCCCTGTCCAATTTCTTATGCCCGAAAAATGCACTACCAGAGGGATCGCAATATATTTCCTGCTAGCTTTATGGTTTGTTTTGTTTGCATCATACGACACCAAAAGGAGCACAGCATTTCATACTAAGTTACAATTGGTTTTAGCGGGCAGAAAGGAGTCGATCTCACCTCTCCATACCAGGAACAGCAGCATGAGAAGCAGCAGCGCCGCTACTCGGCCTCGACAGCTTTCTTGGGCTCTGGGCATCAGAGAAGAAACAAGTGTATATCAATCAGCAAAGAGAGAACTCGGATATAGAACGAATAAACGAAAGGAATGGATGTGCTCGGATCGGACCGTGGAACTCGGGCGGGCGGGCGTCCTTGCCCCACCCGACGCCGCGGGTGGCCTCGAGGTACTGGTCGACGAGGTGGCGGCACTTCTGGTGGTGGTTCACACCCTCTATCCGATAGCACCAGCGGAGGCGCTCGCGGATGATCTTGGCGGTCTCGATTTGGATCCATTTCTCCCGCACCAGGTGCTCCCGGTACTCCAGCATTGCCACGGGGTCTCCGTACGGGTTCTTCGGGTCGAAATCATCTGGAGGGCGCTCGTCGAACTCGACCGTCGCCTTCCGCACCATCTTCGACGGCCGCTCCTCTTCTTGCCGCCGCCGCCGAAGTCGCTCTCCCTCACTTGGCGCTGGCCGCTGGGTTGGGGATTGGTGGTTTGCTGCGACCTGCGATCGAGTGGGAGACAGGACCAGGATGATTGGATCCATTTGATCCAAGCAGGCCTGTGGGCCAGTATTGCTTGGCCCGGCCCACTAGAGTGGCCATGTTGTTTTCCTCCCCTTGCCAGGCCCAGGATACACTTTATATGATAAAAAAAAAGGTAATTCCACTTGTTTATGATATAAAGCACACTTTTACATGAACAGGGGGGGATACCCCATAAAAGTCTCAGCACAAGAATTGAAAAATTCAAGACAAAAATGATACTCTCCAGTTTTAAAATGTTGACACCATAGACTTCTAACACCATCGTTGATCACTAATTTTATTTAAAAAAGTATGAAAAATATCATATATTTTGTTATAATTTACATTGTTATTAATGGTATTTAAAATATGAGTAATAATTTTATGCATTTGAACAACTTTTTTTAATTAGATAAATGGTCAAAGATGACATTAAAAGTCAAATGTGTCAATATTTCAAAATCAGAGGACTTAGATTTTAAATTGTTATCGCGATTGACTTTTAACATCATCTTTGACCATTCATCTTATATAAAAACTAGTTAAAATACATAAAATTATATGTCATATTTCTAATACTTCAATGATAGAGCAAACTATAATAAAATACTAATGATATTTATTATACTTTTTAATAGGACGAATAGTTAAGGTGCTTTTTAGCTTTTTTTTAGTTTGCTTTTTCAACTAAAACACTGAAAACCTAGAAGATGAAACAAACAAGATTCTAAAAAGCTCGCTTTTGAAATGCTAAAAAAATACTTTTGAGAATAATGAACAAAAAAC
>BCLF01000064.1:347410-381804 GCA_001602275.1 Zoysia japonica | reverse complement strand
ATTATTCTGTTAACACTAGTTTTTTCTCTCACGTACACCTCCAGGGATTGTTACAATGTTGCCAATGCCAAAAGTTATAAATAGTATGTCAGTTGAATCCAAATGCATTGTCGCATTCAAAATATCTAGTGTTTATTAAATGTTATGAGTTAAACTATACAAGATCTAATCAATCCATTTTTTGCTCTTTGGATTTTTTTTCCTACACCTTACCTATGTATCTTGTGTAAGGAATTTAATTATCAGTCAAATCTGATAAAATCCAGGTTAGTTGGGACCAATTGCTTTTAGTCTTTGATTGTACCCCTCAGTCCCAAATTATAAATCATATTTCACTTCTCCAGTGTTTCCAAATTATTAGGCATTCTCACTTCCCAATAAAACTTACTCTCTTCCCAATACTTCTTCATATCTACTATATCTCTTTCCTCCTCATTTTATATATTCCACATTTAATTTCCACTCACCTTAATTCATATTCTCTGCCCAAAATATCATATAAATTAGATGACACGAGTACCTACCTTCGCATGCGCAGTTGAGAGGTTTTTATTTTATAGTAGATCGAGGTGGTTATGAGACAAATCATTTATAAGTATTTCAAAAACCTACAACTATGTGTGACCTAGTATCAGAAACCAATAATTTTGACAACCAATTCAGAAAACTACTTTTGTATCTGGTCCCACATTAGGCCAAAAGTCAGCCTCGCAATCTTCTGACACAAGGTCACACAAAGTGTAGGTTTATGAAATTTAATCATCCTTTTTTTTAGAGTGATGATCTAACAAATCTATGGTAGAAGAGCATGCAACATCATGTGGGATTTCTTCAGTCATTTTGGGAACTTCTTAGCCTATGGTAGCATCAAAAGCCTAACTTGGAACTTGCATAGCTTGTTTACACATCAAGAAGCAAACCGACCTTACCATATGGGTAGCTTGTCCTTCAATGGTGTCTAACTAAAGGCAACATCCTAGGCTTAGAAATTACATGGAATACCAAAACCATGAACAAAGCTGGACACTTGCTGCCGTTTGCTCCTGATGTTGTGGAAAAGGAACACGTCTTAGAGTATCGCTTATCTAAAACATACATGACTATCTTTCATATGCTTTAGCGAATAGCTTGCCTACAATGTTCAAAACATCAACTACACCTTGCATCTCAGCTAATGCTCCCGATGCCTTCCAATGGCCTACAATTGCCACATTTGGTTTTACCCAGTTCCCACGTGAGTAGCCAACAGCTAGGGCATTGCTTTGTGTTGCCAGCTCTCTCTAATCCACTCACGACATCTAGTGTCTTGTAGTCTATGGGTTATACTTTCAATATCCTATATAAACATAAGTTGGGTGCGTCTGGAAGTTGATTTAATTAAACTATTGCAGGGCAACAATTGTACTATATGGATGCAGTAGCAGTGGCAGCTAACTAATGTTTGGCCATGTAAGCCCCGGCAAATTTAAGACCAAAGGCAAACAAATTTTACCTATGGACTTATGAAGCTTTATTATATAAGGCAAATTTTAGAATAGACCCAAATGAATGTAGACCGTTCATTTACTCTGATCTCTAAGTTGAAATTGTTCTTTTACCTTCTATGAGGTAAAAGTTATTCAACAATTATTAATTAATGCATCACTCAATTTGAAAAGTAATTAGTGAATTTTAGAAGGTGATGGTAATCATAGGCATGTTTCTTTGTATAAATCAACGGTTGAGATCAAATTTGTGTCTTACCTTTTAAGAGATGAAACAACATCACTTGGTCTATTTTAAAAGGACTCTTGTATAAAGTTATAAAGATGTAATTTACTGGACAATTAGTCATGGTGTATGAATAAATGGCATGCAGCAATGGTGTTAGACATTATGTTTGTGCGGATAGAAATGTACAAGTCTTTTCTTTGATATTTAGTATTTACTATTAGTCTCCATATATGCGCTACACCTTATATTATACTGCTACTTGAACCTGAAATTGAATTTGCAAATGATCGATGTGTTTGCAGCAGCGGAGCCTGCGATCTTGTATCATTGATGAAATAAATATTCCTTTATGATATATAATACTGAATGGTGCAGTTTATTTTCAACAAAAAGAACATATAGTGTAGTGTTCAGGTTATTGTGAATTTCAAGAGCTATTTTGATTCTTGGAGGCTCCATTTCTTACACTCTTATGTAAATAAATCAGGATAAACAATTGAACCAACACTGAAGGCATTCAATAACAGAGGATCTCTTCATATGTTTGGGAACCAATATTAATAAAAAAAATTCATTTGGGATTTTTTTTTTGTGAAATAATTCGGGAACTGCTCGAGAAACAACAACTGTGAAAATGTTACCCAAAAACTACACATCTTGTTTACATATTGGAATAGTTGTGGCTTACCCTAATGGCACCGTCTTGGCCATGGTTGGCCATTGTGCGGAAAGAAGCGAATAAATGAGTCTCATAGATCTGAGGTAACACAACCAAAACTGAATACACACAGAGCAATATAGGCGAAAGCAAAAGATGAAGAAATCTGAACATGGCTGAAGTTTCTGTTCAAGTGAAGTTAGGTAATGGAACATGTGAGCGGAGATCACTTGGGATGTCTTGTCGAATGAAGACCTTACTGAACGCCCTTGCTTCAGCTGCACGTTTTAACTACAACCTATTGTGATACAGAGTTTGGAAGCAAACTCATTTGTATCGGTGTACAGTATGGTTAGGCATGCCTCTATGCTCCCGATGCCTTCCAAACGTACAGGTGCATTTGGCTTAGCAGCCGCCCTGTTCAACACATGCAAATGCAATCTATCTGCATTGCATTGTATTGCGTATGGATGCATATGCTCTTTCATAACAGTAGTCCATGACTAAGAGTCTTAAGTCATGTGGGGCTTGTGCAGTGGATACACGTACCGGTAAGACTGGATAGGTGCTTGTGCTTATTGTCACCTAGAGCCAACACCGATGCTGCCAATTTAAACCTGTCATCGAACTCTTCTTTTTCAAAAAAATAAATGTTAATTTGTTGTCTAACTGTGGACAACATCAGGTTTAATTGATCCACTGACTCCTTGCTGCTGCCGCCCTTACTCTTGGTCATGTTAAACCTGATGTATGTAGCTATAAACACTTGAGCAATCATGAAATAGAAACATAGAAAATTCTATCTACTACATGAGCTGGGATTACTGGTAAAAACGCAGTGAAGTGCAAGACTGGAGGAGCAATAACATGTTGCAGTGTTCATTCTCTAGCATTAATTATTGTATAACTCACAGTATATGTTGCAAATTAATGCTTGTTATTACATTCATTATTGAACTGATGTAATTAGATTAACCTCCATCTGACGTTTGGGGGTTTCTATATAAAAAAAATACATAAGAAGATTAGTTTAATAGAACAAAACAGAGAGTAGTTTTAAAGATATTCCGCATGCAAGGTCTAGAATTTAAAAATACTGTTGGATGTTAAAGATGCATATTATGGATGCGATTTTTAGTGCCTGAAAAGGAAGTTGGTTTCCACCAATTGTTCCCTTCAAGCTCAGTCTTCCTTGTCAATGGACAATTATACACCTAAAGAACAACTCCTCCAACCACATATTGAACTTAATTATTTATGAATGTTGTGTTTTCACTGTTCAAGTTTTACTTAGGATCAATTTGCTGTTGCAAAAAACTTTAACCGAGAGGCAGCCAAAACAAAGCTCTAATATTAGACCCATCTATATTATATTCTATAATATTGTGGAGTTTATTACATAATCATCTGGAAAGTTTCCAGAAATGTTTGGTGAAATCATTTGGGTGATAGAAAAATGAGTGTACCTCATATAGTTACATAGGAATATGGTTTTCTTTTGAAGGAAAATTTTTAGATGTTGCAATGTTTTCTTAAAGTATGTTAGCTACAAAGATAACAGGTTTGAGGCAACACAAGCAAATTGAGTGCATGTCACATGCCCCAGGTAGTTGAGTCTCTCTATCTCAATAAAACTGTAGGATTATTTCCAGCTAACAGAGTGAGAGGAAGTACATATAATAGATAAGAATCAAGGAATACATATATGATAATAAAGCAACATGTGCATCATGAAGTAATTTATCGAAGATGCTGCAATATAGAACATAGGTTCAGCCAGATAAGACATCATAAGTGCCCCCTATGATCCTGATGCCATCCAATCCTACACTAACTGTGCATTTGGTATAGCCTAAGCTCTCCATCCGCAATTTATTGAAGCCGCTAGGATGTTGCATTGTGCTGCATGCCCTCTCGAATCCAATCATTCTCAACTAGTGGCGGTAAGTTTCATGGAGTTCATGGCTTGTCGATCCACCATCTTATATAAATGATGAAGTGCAGGGGAATCAATTGAAGTTATTGCAGCGCAATAACGGCACATGGATGCCGTTCAAACAGCAGGTGATTTTGCGGCCATGTGCTGTATTGAGAACCAGTCCCATTAACGCAATATACTCTTAAAAATTATTTTTCACATGGTTTTAAAAATATTTTACAGCTGGTTATGCAGACTACTTGTGTTATAGATTTTTATAAAAGAATTTATATGGATCATCTACACTAATTGTTTCCTTAAGTGAGCCGCCTATATAAAGCAGTATTGTCTGTGTGACTTATGTTCTGCATGAAGGAGTTGGCTGGATTGGAATTTCAACACTCTAGTTCTTTGCATCAGCAAGGATCAGAATGGGTCATGCGACCTCATTTTACCCCCTAATTAACTCCATATTCGTATAAGTCTTGCCTCTATGCTCCTGATGCTTTCCAATCCTACCCTAGAAGTGTGTATTTGGCTCAGCTTTGTATTTCATGGACAATCTATCCTGTAGAGAACGTTAGATATTTTCCCTTCCCTTCATAGCCTCTCTCTCTCTCTCTCTCTCTCTCTCTCTGTGTGCGTGCTCGTGCAGTGCACACTGGAGTCCATAACTTAGCATTCCACCATCCTATATGCGAATGTGGTGTCGGAAATTGATTTAAAATTCAAATAAGAGTTTTTTTTCCTACAACGCTTAAAGTTAACTTAGTTCAATGTCCGTGCTAATGCTACGGTCTAAGAAATATTAACTTAAAAATAATATATTAATATTAAAATAAATTTATTTTGTTTTCCCAACAACTTTTCTTAGATTTTATATATTTCCAGGATTAAAGGTACCTAGTAGATGACTTAGTGATAGACTATGGTCGGAAAAAGGTTTGAGAGGGATTTTTTTTTTTTGGCCGCGTGTCTTTTCCGACCGACCATTGCATGCAAGAGATACCTTTTTCCGACCATAGTCTATCACTAAGTCATCTACTAGGTACCTTTAATCGACTGACAGTTTGTCGTTAAATAATATTTCAGCGACCTACGGTTGGTTGTCGACTTTTACTTACTAGTCAGTCGCTAATAAAGATCGGTAAAAGTTTACCGTGGTGTAGTAATTGTGGACGGGTAAAAAAATAGATCTGTACTAATTTTTAAAAGGGTAAAAAGTTAAATAGATGAGATTTAATCACCATACCAACATCTTTAAATAATAAGCAAATTAGATTCATGCTTATTACAATTTTGCAAATTTTGAAATATGTCATCGATCTGTCAATGACAGATAAAGCTTTGCGAGTGAATGACACGTGAGTCCGAATGATATATTTTAAATTTTACAAAATTATAATAATATGTATCAAATTAATACTTAAATAATTACAGCACAACAATCATATATGCATGCAATACAAGCAGGAGAAAACTACTGTCCGGCCATGTGCACGGCGAATCGGAAAACAAATCAAGGCAAATAATTGTCGCTTCGGTGACTCAATTGGATAATTATCCCTGTGCCTATGGAATTGAAGAGCATTCCAGCTCCATACATACGGGCTACTAACTCTGAAATTTCGATAGTTTAAAAAATGCACTGCTTTCGTTCACTTAACTTTATTATTTGCACTAGTAGTAGTAATGTCTGTGCTAATGCTACGGTCTAAAAAAATATTAACTTAAAAATAATATATTAATATTAAAATAAATTTCTTTAGTTTTTCAATAATTTTTTTTAGATATCATGTATTTGTTTCGGGTAGCTATGGTTTTGTTAACTAACAATAATTTGTGTGGGTCTAAAATTTGAGAGATTCAAAAAGTCCATCCGTTAAATTTGTAAGAATGTATGTAGAAAGATTTTATCTGTCATATTTATAAAAAAAAAACTCTAAATGTATTCTTCGTGTACACGTACTCTAATTCTCTATGCTTTTTAAAAATAGAGATGCCATTAGTTCAGTTAGGTGTTTGCAGAGACATTTTATATTGAAGGATCCTGTCTAGAAGAGGAATTCTCTTGATAGATGACCCCAATAAATTGAATTAAATTGATCTAATTTATTCTACAAGCAACCTTTACTATTTTAAAATAACATAGTCAATTTTAAATCCTTTTCAACTTTTAAAAGAAAACAGTTTAATATTTTCACAAAAGATATTGATGTCGTATATCTAAGATATTGACATTGTACATACAAATATTGATAAAATTATTGTTAAAAACAAGTTAAAATTCAAAAAAATCATATTGAATCGGATATTGAAGAAATTATTCTAAACAACATGATGATTTAAAATAACATGGTCCTGCTTGTGATCAATGTTACTCCTATGTACTCTGAGCCAGTCCAGTAATGTGGGCCTAATTTTATAGGCGCTCATGCACTGTGGCTTTTGAAATAGCAGGCCGCTGAGCCCAGCCGCCCAGGCATGTGGGCCAGCTCTGTAATCTTGTTTCGTTCCCTTTCCCACGACGTCATTCGAACAAGTCCATCCGAGCAGTCTCTCGCCAATGAGCTCCCCGGCGAGGTCGACGGTCTCGGCTGCGAGCGGAGGCGCCAGCGTCTCCACCGCCGAAGTCACCGACGTCGCTGATACAATCGACGCGCTCTACCGCAAGGACGAGGCCATGGCTGGTAAGAACCATCCTTCGCCTCCCTCTTATTACAAACCCTAGCGCCAAGATGCCTAAGGCGACTGGCTCGTTGCGCGCGCAGAGCTCAAGTCGGAGGTGATGGAGGCGCTGCAGAAGGAGGTGAGGTCGCTCGAAGATGACAGCTGGATGTTCGCCGCGCCGCGCTCCCGCATCAATCTCGTCTCCAGGCCTGGTAGGAATACAACACCAGTAAATCTTGGCCTCTCCCCTCAAAATGAAATTCGTTGCAATACGAACTTAGATTCATTAGCTGTCATGTTCTACTGAAATTGAGTGTAACTCCGTCATTGTTCTTTAGTGAGCAGATTTGTTCCTGAATTGATTGCCGGATTGAGTGTGTTGCTGTTAAGTGTGATGCCCATGATTGTTCACCAATAACTTACAGACTCCGTTGTTGCCCATTGGGGGCATGTGTTTATCAGGTGGTTACCTTCTTAAGCAGCAAGCGAGGCTCTTGGAGCCAGCTCAAGCGTTCAAGAAGACAAGGAACTTCTAGCTCGCTAATGTTTGTGGTTGCACGAAGCCTACACCTTATGAATTAATGAAGGCTGGAATTCCACATGGGCTCAGCAGTATCAAGGATGATTTGGTGAGGCTCTGATCCCATATAGTTGGTTCCTATTATTCAGTTCGACATACATGCTATCCTGCGTACATGTTAGGATATTCAAGTGATTGAGCTGGTATGGTATGTTCATGACTGGTGCCTTTCCAATCTTCTGCAAATTCAGCCTGCCTTGTTTTTTCTCACATTATTGATCCATCCTTTTGTAGTATTCAGTCACCAAGAGGTGTTGCTGTTTCTGGTTCTTACCACACGATAACTAACATTGGAATACACGGACATATTGAGGGCCTCTTTGGCAGAGCTTCTGATTCTTTTGATTCATTCCTGATTCTCCTGTAAAGTGATTCTGATGGCTGAAAATGATTGTCTTTGATTCTCTAGGATAAACTCTTAGAATCAGGATAGAGAATCTCTTCACAAAATCAGGATCTTCACAAAATCAGGAGAAGCTACTTTTTTCAGCTCCCAGCCCCTTAATTTATTTCAGAGAATCACTTCACAGAATCAGACGAGAATCACTTCTCTTGAAAAAATAGTATTTGGCAGAGCTCCTCTGATTTTGCCTGAGAATTAGGAGCTGGGAGCTCTGCCAAAGGTGTCCTGACTGTTCTGAAATGAAGGCTTGAAAATGAAAATTCGTATCTTGGCGCATTAACATTTTTCCTTTTTAATTGGATTGTGTTTTTCTATGGCAATGTTCCATGCCTGAATCTGATCTAATGGATGCAAGCTTATTAATTTAGTGACCCTAAATCCTAGATTACTCTTTCATTAACTATCTTACCTACCAAGTACCAACAACGCAAAAGCCATAAGCTATTGTTGCCCTACCATGCGGAGGTAGACAATACTAACTGCTGAACTATAAAATGAATATGCATTGTCTTGTTGTATTAGAGCTATATACCATTTAATAAATTGTTTTGCTTAACTGAGGATGTTGTAAACTATTTGCTTAGTCAAAATGTGGACAAATGCTGCTGTCCTCTCTAATCCCTAGTAAACACAGGCATTGAATATGAATTAAACTCGATAAATCTATAAAGATAGTAGCAGGATCTTAATTCCATGATCCAAAACTTAGAAATACAAGGAATTAAGATCTGTGCAAATGATTTATGCAGCTTGGTATGTACTATGATTTCCAAATGGTTATAGAGACTATTCGTTTCATGCAATGAGAAAGAAATTTTTCCTAGTCCCTAGCCTAGAAAGAATGTGGTTTTGCCCTTGTCATTTTAATTATCCAGAGATCGCCAATGGTCAGTAGCCGTTAGCCATGTTCACCGACAAATGATTTTAGATTGACTTTTGCCATTATGGATTAGAATGTCAATGAAGCATATGAAATATATGCAATAGTAGTTATTTATGCTCGCAGATATAAGATAAAACCGTTCTCACAGCTATGAAGAATTTCACTAGTAGGCTTACAAAATTCTAGGCTAAACAAAAGTTTGATGAAATTCTATGGCCATTGATCTCTTTTCTTTGAAGCATAGCAGGGATAATTGCATAAATGCCCCTGCTTTATGCCCCAAATATAAGCATACCCTTGTTTTTTAATTTTGCGCCATTGCATTTGTTATGACCAAGTCATTGCACAATTCCACCTACTTTGATGGCAAAATTGTAATTGTTTCCATCAAAATAAGGGCTGCAATAACCTAGGTGGAAATAGGGGCAATGGTGCAATTTGTTTTTAAAAAAAATGCAGGTAAATTCATAATTGGCATTTAAAACAAAATAAATTAACAATTGCCTTTTTATAAAAAAAAATTATATTAGTATATAGGATAAATCCAAATTATTACCTTAAGTATAGCCGAAGTTCAAATAAATCACTAAACTATTTTATGTTCATTTTATCTCTATAACTTTACTATTTGGCTCAATCTACTTCCTATTACAATTTGTCTTTTTTTTTTACAAAATGATAGAGAACATCATAATAAATGTTATAAAAATGCATCATATTTTTTGTCATTAGTTTCATATAGTTTTGTATCTAAAATAATTAATTTACTGTTAAATGTCACTACCTATGAAAATAATTACAAAAAATTATGATGTATTTTTTAACTTGTGTTATGATCTGCTCTATCATTTTATGAAATTTCAGTTTAAAAGGTTATTTGAACTTTAGCTATAGTAGAGGGTACATTTGGACTTTTTTTTTTATGTATTCTTATGATGGAATGGTCAAATTGTGAATGCGTATGTTGGAGATCTTATTGACATGCCGAAGGAATAATTTTCCATATGCCGCCGCAAATTATTTGCTTTCTAAAACAATAAACCACATAGAATGGCAGAGTAAAATCAGAAATTTGCGTTTTTTTTTTTGGATAACGCGAATGGCTCTGTCAATTTAGGTACAGTAAAAATATTACAGAACAGGAAGGGAAGGGAAGAAAAGATGTACTACGCTGAACAGTTTAGAACTTAAAAAAAAGTTCCAAAAAATAGATAGTCTAAAAAATTGCCTTCGAGTTAACCCGGATAAAAGCGTTTTGGCCGAGCAGGCATGCCATGGTTTGGTTGCACGTCTCGCCAGCCGCGACGTGCCACAGTTCACCCAAACAATCGCTCCTGCTCTCACTGTCACTGACAAGTGGGCCACCCCGTCTCGTCAACCTCGCGCCGGCCGGCGGCCACGTCGGCAGAGTGGTGCCGTGCCGTGCCACAGGCTACATCTTGAAGAGCAGGACAGCTGAGGTAGCTGGCGCGTCGTGGCCGCGCTGCCCCTTCCACATACATACCGCGATCTCCCTTTCATTGATCCGACATTCTAGGGCACCTGCAAGATCCGCCTTGTCCGGCCGCACCACCCAAATCGCGACGACACCGGCATCCTCGTCTCCCTCCCCGCCTCCCGTATTCGACATGACCGACGCCGCGGCCGGAGACCCCGTCGACGCCGCCGCGCGCAAGCCACCAGCAGCGCCGGCGTCCGAGACCCGCTGCCGGGCCGGCAGCGCCGTGGCCGCGACGATCAGCGACGCGCAGCAGCAGCAGGCGCGGCTGGACGACGAGCAGCTTGGGGAGCTGCGCGAGATCTTCCGCTCCTTCGACCGCAACTCCGACGGGTCCCTGACGCAGCTGGAGCTCGGCTCCTTGCTTCGGTCCCTGGGCCTGAAACCCAGCGCCGACCAGCTCGACGCGCTCATCCAGCGCGCGGACACGAACTCCAACGGCCTGGTCGAGTTCTCCGAGTTCGTCGCGCTCGTCGCCCCCGAGCTCCTCGCCGACCGCTCCCCGTACTCCGAGGACCAGCTCCGCAGGCTCTTCGGCATCTTCGACCGCGACGGCAACGGGTTCATCACCGCCGCGGAGCTCGCGCACTCCATGGCCAGGCTCGGGCACGCTCTCACCGTCAAGGAGCTCACCGGCATGATTAAGGAGGCCGACACCGACGGCGACGGGCGCATCAACTTCCAGGAGTTCTCGCGCGCCATCACCGCCGCGGCGTTCGACAACATCTTCTCCTGATCCGAAATTCAACCGATCGGCCATTGGTTTCTTGATGAGTGGATCTTTGCATTGTGTTTATTTTTGTGAGATGAGATCAACCAGTCAGTCAGATTAAGCAACTTAGGAAGATGCAGTTGAGATTATTTGCTTGATCCTGTGAATAAACAAAGAACATGGAAAATAGTTAGAGGCCAGATTACATGGTTGATTGTCTTCAACTTCACATCGTTTCTGTCAGTGTTTGCTTGCACTGAAACTGCAATATGCGTTTCTGTCAAAGATAATTAGGAGGTCATCCTGATTCAGAGGAAATCGAAGCACACCATAATCGGCACCGTGTGTGTGCTCTATACATGTTGATCATATGGATACAGTTTTTGCGGTGCATCTTTGCATACTCACTTGATCTGATCGTCCTCTCAAATAATTGAACGCATGGCTGGCAATCATAATCTATTAGGTGCTGTTTGAGTTACGGGGATATTGATATTTTTTTAATAAAAAAACAAAGGGGTCCTGGAGAGGGCAGAAACCATTGGCATGGCTGTCGTGAACTTTGTTTGACAAAGTCTGTTATTTTGCATTGTACAACCATGCAAACAATCATGGATTTACGCGTTCTCGCCTTTCATGAGCTAGCCTAGTACTGTGTGACAAATTGACAAAGCGCTTGATGGTGATATCCAAGTTAATAATGTTAGAAAAAATTATAAAGTATGGAGCCAGAACTTTGATTTGGCCATACATCTATTGGCTTATGCATTTGTTTGATTTTGATATGGCCTATGGGGCTCGAGAATTTGCGATGCGCTTAAGGGTGAAAATTTGAGGATTGTTTGTTCGTCTGGCTTCTACGATCCAACTTTTAGCTTTGATCTGGTCACAATTCAGATAACTGACAAGCTTGTGCTTTGTTTTCCATTCTGAAGTGCAGCTAGCACATGATGACCATTTAAACGGTGAGCCTTGGGCCGTTTCATTTGGATATCATGTGACGATCATGAATTGGCTCATCTTGTTTTTATAGACTAAAGTACCATTTGGCCTTATTCTAGAGCGTGTAAATTGACAAATGAGAAGTAAATAGAACAAGTTTTCAGTATGAAAATTTTAACTATAGTACACTAAAAAACGTGGATCCATGCCCAACACATTGCGAACACACGATTTTAGTGTAACATAACTTAAATTTAAGCTCTTGTTTAGCCACCAGGTGAATTTTGTATTCCATAGTCGTAGCAGATGCAGCGTGTTGGAACAAATACGTGTTGATGTGATTTCAATGTTTCTTTTTTTCTTTTATTTTTAAACTACACCTTCAATCATGTATTAAAAAGTTTTACATTTTCTCCAGACATAAAGGTAACACCTAACCTGACGCCACCCCCGCCACCTGCCACCTTCTTCCAAAGGGATTCCTTTGGTTGATTGGTTGCTTTGGCCAGCGCCGTGCGAGCCAGGCCGGAGGCTGAGCCCTCATTGTTGCATGCGGCGATCCGAGTGAGATGAAGATTTAGGAAATCAAATGCGAGATGGCGTTGTATGGGTCAAACTTAGCTAGATGTTATGCAGATAACTAATCACGCTTTTACGAATTATTGGTAGATCGCATGTGTTTACTTTGAAGGGAAAATGGTGAACTTACCTAGAAAACAATACGGAGAGTTTGACACCAACTATGTTGAGCAGTTTGACGCAAACCCCTCTATTGTTTTCTAGGTAAGTTCACCATTTTTTCTCCAAAGTAAACACATGCGATTTTGGAGTTTGAGTGTGGCACCAACTGTACCATGACTCATACACTTTTCATCTTGAAGTTAAACGATGTGGAAGAAATTAGTTGCAGTAAATAAAATAGCGATAAGTTTAGATTACCCCAGCCTATCTAAGATGGCTGTACTTAACCCCTAAACTTTAAAACTAGCTTTCTTAACCTCTCAACTATGCAATACCATATACTTGACCCGTTTTGGTGGTTTTGGATGTGGTTTTGCTATTTTTGATGTGCCAAGTTGGCTTACTAATCCACACAGTCCACGGAACCATGCGTCGTTCTCTTCGTTTCCCATATTTTGTCCCTGTAGCTCTCTATTTAGAGTCCACAAGGCACATTGCCACCATTGCTTGCCATTTGAGCTTTGTAGAGCTCTGCACAAAACCTCCCCCTTCGATTTCCTGTTGATCCTGTCAACTTCCAAGCAATCTGATCTTTTCTTATCCCCCTATGATTGAAAGCAGCAACACAACTATCATTGAATTCTTAATTACCTCTGGTTATCTTTTCATCAATTCATTTTGCACATATTTAGATAAGCCTATCATGCACTGAGTTGACTACTTCTTGGCCTGAATTCGCAGCCTAGTGGGCTGGATTCAATATTTTCCTATCCAAATCCATTCAAAATTGCCTTATCCACTGCCCACCATTGCCACAGAGACTCTGCTCAGCTAACAAGAACTTCAACAAG
Organism: Zoysia japonica; assembly: GCA_001602275.1. Classification (NCBI taxonomy): domain Eukaryota; kingdom Viridiplantae; phylum Streptophyta; class Magnoliopsida; order Poales; family Poaceae; genus Zoysia; species Zoysia japonica. The sequence continues at coordinate 368,295 of BCLF01000064.1, read as the reverse complement.
ATCCTTCTTTGGTGTGCTGCGAACCTATCTCTGCTCTCTCTTGCAGCTTCTTGTCCTCAGCACTGATGAACGGAATGATTATGCTTCTCTCTGCCCATTGGATAAGCAATGGTGGAGCCCAAAATCACGCTCAAGAGCTTCACCTACCTATTGACTCTCATCTACGAGCAGTCTAGGAATGGCTGTGCTGGGCGGGTGAGCGCGCACGACCAGCAGCACAACTGCAGTGAATGGGAAAAGCACGAATACACTAGGCGGGCAAGCTCGCGTGGCTAGCAGCAGGGTGGCGGTGAGCTGGAACGCTTGTCAGGCACGGGGCTGGGCAAAGCAGCAAAGTGGCAGTGCTAGGTGTGTGAACATGGCGAGACAGAAGAGCAATGCAAGTATAAACATAGAGAGCAAGAAAATTTGAAGTAACATGTGGACCAGTGCCACATAAATGTCCATGTCATATGCTGCGATAGTATAAACCAGCTGGAAAACCACATAGGATATTTAGATGGTATTGCATAGTTGAGAGGTATAAAATCTAATTTAAAAGTTGAAGGGTTAAGTATCCCACCTTAGATATAGATTGGGGGTTATCTAGATTTATCCCAATAAAATATACTGACATTTATAAGAGTTGTCATATTAAAAAACTATTGACAGGTCATATGAATCATATATTACATCGTCTGAGCTCCTATATTATTAAAAGAAAATCCTTTTGAGCTTGTTGCTAGTATACTAAAAATTACCATGATGGACAAAAACTCTTAAGACTAGAACACTATAAAGAGAGTAATGGAGGAAAACATAACCAAAGCCAACAACAATATCAGTATATGAAAAAAGGAAATCCAAAACAAGAACCTTTTCCTGATGCAGGGAACAATATCTCGACCGCAAATAGCGACATCGAGAAAAAGATATAATCTAATCATGAGATAACAGGACAGTGAGAGTAGAGGCAGAGCCTCATGGAGACCAATCTAAGCTCCGCCACCCCTCCCGCGCCATCGCTTTGTTTAGAGAGAAGTTAAAGAGTGCATGGTAAAAGAGCTCAAAACAAGTTTTTATCATCATTTTCTTAACCTAGAGCAACTGCATAGCTGAGAAAAAAAAGCACTCTGATAACAGCAATGTGAGGAGTTTTAGACATAATGGAGACTGGAGAGAGAGAAAGAGAGAGAAACTAGTGATGCTGAGCAAGGTTGAAGAAGCTGGTGTAGCAATTGGCCCTCCTTGATTTGATCCACACTCTGCCGGATCTCCCATATGAGTCGCTGATAAATGGTTCCTCCTAAAAAAAGCAGTCAATTATGATTGGTAGATCTTAGTCGTTTATCTCTTGGATTCGATGGTTCATAGGTGAGGTGGAACTTTATAAGAACACTCTTAATAAATCCACTAACTGGTGAAGAGCCAGTGCCGTTGTCAATAAAAGTGCCGTTGTCAATAAAAAACGAGGAAATTGCGCAAAACTCTAGTTTTTGTGACCATTCTCTCGCTCCACACTAGTTTTTAACTTTTTTTTGTCATAGAACACCATGATTAATCTCAAAAATTTCATTTTACACTACCTTTTGCTTCTCCTAGCCTTAGGCCCATCTGTTAATGTAACATTTGTTTGTCACTATTTTATTTTGGAGTTTCATTTTTTGTACAATTTCATCCTTATAGTCAGGTTGATAATTGCTTACAAATGAGAAAGTTGATCAAGCTTTTGTACTAAATATTAAGACTCCATGATCATATGGATTTCAAGACTCATTCAATTGTCTCACTTTGTATGTGCTTTCCTCTATGAGGTTTCTTCCTGAAAAATAAAATTACATAGTGCTTGTTACACTAACAGGTGGGCCTAAGTCTGGGGGAAGCAAAAGCCAGTGTAAAGTGAGAAAGTTTGAGCTTAAATCTAGTGTTCTACGCCAAAAAAGTTAAAATTTGGTGTGAAGTGAGATAATGATCATAAAAGCTAGTGTTTTGTGCAATTCCCTAAAAAAAGATGGAGGATAGGAGACAGGAGAAGCCGCATGCCCCGCGGGCTGAATCAACGGACGCAGCCAGGCAGAGGTGAGCTGGGAGCCTGGGACGTTCGAGGGACTCGAGTCGGGCCGGCCTGGAAGGTCGCTTGCAGCCTCTGGGCCTGGCCGAGATGGTGCTTCCAGAGAGACCCCACATACGCCTCGTCTCCTCTGTCGCTGCGCTTCCAGAGAAACCCCAGTTACGCTGCTCGTCTCCTCTGTCCCTCGAAGCCGCAGCTGCCACCGGCAAGAGCAAGCGCGTCTTGCGAAAGCGATCCCACGGCTCCGCTGCTGCTGCCCACATCGCCAACTTCTCGGTGTCGCCGCCGAGCTGACGGACATGGAGGCGGCGGCGGCCTCCGACGAAACCCTAGCCGCGGTCTTCGCCGAGCTCAAGCCCCACACCGTCTCCCTCCTCGACCTCCTCCGCAGCCACGGGTGCGCGCGGCCCAGCCACGCCGCCGCCGCGTCCTCCCTGCGCTCCATGGCCGCGTTCCTCCGCTCGGCTCCTGCCTCCGCCCTGCAGCTCTGCTTCGAGTACTTCCCCTCCACCCCTCCCTTTATCATCCTCCATCTCATTTGATTTTTGTTTCAGCCTGCTAATATAGGAGTATGACATGCATGTGATTTTTATTATCCCCGTTTCGCAATGCAGTTATACAGTGTTTCCGCTTCTCCTTCTCCTGGATGCGGCGGTGCAGTGTCGGAAGGATGGCGGCAATTCACCGGGACGGAGTGCCGGGGAGCTTGACATCAGTGATGGTGTCGCTGAAGGTGGCCTGACCTGCCTTGAGGTGCTCCTTACCAAGTGCCGCCTCACTTCAGTCAATCAGGTGAGGTGGTCACCCTGCTCCGCTGATGATTGCTTATCTCCTGCCAGTCAGTGCTTTACTAAAACCTGCTAGTAACTTGGTATAAATAGCAACATTTTATTTCACTATCGACAACTAAAGTTGCTATGTTTTAGCTCATGTTAGGTGCAGCATGTGAGTTCCCATTTTATCATGTTTTCAGTCCACTCGAGTTACATAGGTGACTCTAGCCTATTTTTTCTTTATGTTAGATGGTCGCTATGCTGAAAAAGTTGACTTCTGGGGCAATGCTTTCACCTTTGGAGGCTTCAGAGGAATTCCGTGGGGGAGTTATTAGATGCTTTAGAGCCATGATTTTGCAGTTACAGCCATGCTCAGATCACTCTTGTTCTTGCAACCAAGCAACAGTGTTGCCTACAATGCAAATTTCTACAAGCTTGGAAGTTGGAAGTGTGCCCCCCTCAAAGTACTCTGCACAACCAGAGGAGTGCTTGCTTGCATTTCTTCGGTCGCAAAATGCTTCAGCTGCTGTAGGACATTGGCTCTCACTTCTTCTCCAGGTATTGCATTCATTCCTGAATTTATGCATGCATACATTTTCTGCTCAGGCATCCATCATGATTTTTGTTTGTTTTCTTATGAAGGCATCAGAACTTGAGGCATCAAGAGGGCACTGTGGCAGTGCAGATGTTAGGAAGGAGTCTTTGTACACACTGCGCATTCTTATTGCCAAGGTGAGAGAGATTCATACATTTTTTTGTGATGCATCCAGGCAGAAATGCTTACGCATAGAGTTTGTTACCACATTCTGCTTAGTATATCCTGTAGAAGCACCTGGCACAAGACATAGAAGCATGAAGTAGATCTAAGGTACAATAAACAGGACAATGTTATGCAGTTGGCCGTGGATTCAGCCAATTGGCATAATAATCAATACATTGATTTTAACTAGCTTTAAATTAAACTGACATGATTAGACACTTTCAGATATGATATATATATTGTATCAATTTCCTCATGCATTTATTGAATCAATCTTGTTTTGTGGTTACCTTTCCTGTGCACAAGATTTCTCTTATATCAAGATATTATTCAACTGTTTGCTGCATACATGATTCCTCCTACTGATACAGTTCATTATCTTTAAATATTATGCATATAATTCATTTAACCGTTTTCTTGTTTAGATAGGTTCTGCTGATGCTCTTGCCTTTTTCCTTCCTGGTATTGTCAGTCGCCTTGGAAAGGTTCTCTACACATCTAAGACTATGATTACTGGTGCTGCTGGTAGTTCTTTGAGCATTGAGCAAGCCATTCTTGGATTGACTGAAGCTTTGATGATAGTTCTAAATGACAAGGAAAATTTTAGCGTTCTTGCTGCACCTATGAATGAGAACTGTGCTCATTCTTCTGTCAACTCTGGTTCAACTGAGCATGTCTTGCTGATGCTTCGCCAGTTACCAAACAAAAGTCTATCTGGTCTAGCCCATGATGATATTTCAGGCGATTTTACCTTTGATGCCAATAATTCCTCTGTGGATAGAAAGACACTACATGTAAAGCGGACCAAAAAGTGGCTTGAGGAAACATGTAGTAATGTTGATAAATTGCTTTCGGCCACATTGCCACATGTATGTTTTCCTTTGCTTGTCTTTGATGTTAAAAATAAGATGTGAGCATTAACAGCTTATTATTGTATCAATTTTGCAGATTTCTATTCATTCATCTGAGAAGGTGAGGAGGTCACTGGTTAGTGGGCTCAGAGGGCTTTTGTCTTGTTGTGGCTGTACATTGAGGGGAAGCAAGGCACTACTTGTGGTATGTGAACTATAGTTTTTGTCATCTATGAGGGCATGAAAGGATTGGATCTGTAGTTATGCTAACATATCTTATAACTGTGTCATCATAGTCCATTTATCTTTTGAAATTTGTTTACTATGCTTTCCGTTTTTACCTCTGAATACATTATTCTAGCCATTACTCATGCGCAATTAGTTTATAACACAAAGGTAATATTGCAGGAATGCTTATGTGTTCTGGCATGTGATGATGCTGTAACTGTGTCTGAGAATGCACAAGATGCTCTTGATTATCTTTTCAATCAGGGCAATTATATTACTGAAAATGAGGTTTCTGATATTTTTAACAGGTTTGTGCTATTTACTTTTCTGTGGTAACAATAGTTGGCTCATGAGAGAAAACTAGTCATTTCTCACTGTTTTTCATGTGAAGCAGACTAGTTGAGAAATTACCGCAAGTGATACTTGGGAGTGATGAGACAACTGCACTTTCACATGCCAGGAGGCTGTTGGCTCTGACCTTTTTTGCAGGCCCTCAGTTTCTGATAAATCATCTTCACCATTCTCCTGTGAGCTCTCCTCCTTCTCCCTTATCTGCGCACGTGATTCTTCTGTTGAATCTGATATTGATCCTCCGCCCCCACCCCGGCAGATTATCGCCATGCGTTTCTTTGATCGTCTAGGTTTATGCATAAGTCAAAGCTCACAATTCTCTGGTTCCATGGATAAGTTAATTGTATCAAGGCCTCTATCTGTTGGATTTCTGTATTCAGTTGCTGAATTGAAAAGTGGCACCAGGTTTAAAGATACCACCCATAATTTTCTACATGATACGTCTACATCTGCAGCCTCCAAAATCTCTTTTGTTCAAGATAATAATTTGCCAAATGCAATTGTTGGTGCGGTTGAATACGAGTTGCCCCATGTGCCTCCGTGGTTTGTTCACACTGGTAGTCAGAAACTTTATTTGGCTCTTGCTGAAATGATTAGGCTTGTTGGTCTATCAACAGTTTCAGGTACCTTGTGAACTGAAACGTTAAGCTTATCACATTTTATGCCAATTCTTTTTATGCTGTGGCTCATCATATTTATTTTCGTGTATTGGTACCAGGGAAAGAAACTGCTGCGTCATTATCCATCTTTGTTGATATTCTACTCGATCAATTCAGGACATTTAGCACTGAGCTCCGTGCCAGAGATATTTACAAAGATGATTTTCAGAGGTGGTACATGAAAAGTGAGGCTGGACAAAAACTTCGACAGGCAAGTTCAGCTGTTTGCATGCTCAATGAACTCATATATGGTTTATCTGGTCGGTCCCTTGGTATGTTCCTACAACTGTTCAAGAAAAGATCAGCTCGGAGGACAAGAACTTGTGTCCAACATAACGGAACCACTGATGAAAGAGAAATCTGGGGGTTTAATGAACAGAAATGCACTAAAGACAACATACTTCATTGTATTGGCAGTGTTCTGCATGAATATGTGTCTCCTGAAGTGTGGGATCTTCCAACAGAGAAGGATGCTGAGCTAGGCCCAGCAGAGTTGAATCTTCCATTGCACTTCTTCCGTGATACCACTGCATTGCACACAGTAATAACTTTTTTTTGGTATTTTATTTGTTTGGAATATCTTGTCTGCTTAAGTTTTGAGTTTTTTTTTTTCAATTTCAGGTAATAATTGAAGGAATTGGTGTCTTGGGTGTTGTTCTTGGTCAAGATTTTGCACGTAGTGGGTTTATGCACTCTTCCCTTTATCTTCTGCTCTGCGAGCTTATCAGCTCAAGTGCTCAGATAAGAATTGCATCAGATGCTGTCTTAAGAGCACTTGCTGCTGCTGGCGGGCATTGTTCGGTAATAGATTGCCTTATGCTATATTTAGTGTGAGTTCTATTGGATTTCGTTTTAAAATTTGTTCTCCTACCTGTGCAGGTTGGCCAATTTGTTGTCGCAAATGGAGATTACATTATTGACTCCCTTTGCAGACAGCTGCGCCACTTGGATCTGAACCCCCGTGTCCCTGATATTCTTGCTTCGATGCTGAGTTATATTGGTGCTTCTCGTGATATTTTACCTTTCCTAGAAGAACCGGTATGATGTAGGGTGGATATAGATTTTTTGTCAAACTTCCTGTTTCGTTAATGATTTTTCAAGCTGGAGAGCCTAGGATGCAAGTGGGCATGCCCACAAGACCACATCTTGTTCAAATTTTGCTGGTAGTCCGTAAATACCCGCAAATTTTGTACTAGATGTGGCCCTCGTGGGTACCCACTTGCATCCATGGTAGAGCCTCTGAACTTATCATGGAAGGATTGGTCTTTGCTCTTTTTGGAGGCCCTTTCCTATTTATTGTATTTGGTTGAGTAGTGAGTATTATGATCTAGGGGGGAATGAACAAGGGTTGTCATTTAGAAAAAAAAGTAATGCTGCAAGTGAGTTTGATATGTGATTTGATGATGATGCATGAAATTCTTGCAGATGCGAGCGGTTTCCTCTGGATTGGAGGTTATTGGCAGGCATGAGCATCCACATCTAACTATTCCTTTCCTGAAGGTGTTATGATATTCAGTGTTGCCTTTTTTTTTTTCATGTTTGACCAATAGGGGATTGTCTGAGCTTAAGGCCCCCTTCGGCAGAGCTTCTCTAGAAGTGATTCTCTATGAGAAGTGATTCTTTGACAAGAAGTGATTATGTGGCTGAAAGTGATTCTCTAGTATAATTTTTTGGAATCAGGTTACAGAATCATTTCATAGAATAAGGAGAAGCTACTTTTTTCAGCTTCCAGCCCCTTACATCATTTTAGAGAATCACTTCACAGAATTAGCCTAGAATCACTTCTAAAAATAGCATTTGGCACAGCTTTTCTTGATTCTGCCTAAGAACCGACTCTGCAGAGCTCTGCCAAGGGGGGCCTAAGTAAATCAATATACTATTGTTATTTTATATTGATGTTTGTATTTGTTGATCATTTATCTCGAAGATGAGGTCATCAAGTTTTGATATCCCACAATAGTAATGATTTTTTTTTTGGTGATATGGGTTATTGAGTCCACATGTTGGCATGTGGTATTATAGTAGTATCCATACTTTTTTAGACAGGCTTTCTAACAAAGTATGATCTATACTCGTTAATATCTTTAATAGATGCATATATGTGAACTCCACAACAATATCTAAAATGCAAATAGGGTAGTCATGGTTTTATTAATTCTCTCACTGTCATATCATGTGCAGCCTGCAGTACCTGTCACTTTCTAATTTTCACACTACCTATGTACTTGTTTTCGTTTTCTATTTCCTTTTTGAATTATTGTTGCTTGATTCATGGTGAAGGAAGTTATTTATTTTCATGCTCCTTTATGGTTAATGTAGGCGGTTTCTGAGATTGCCAAGGCATGTGAACATGAATCTACTCGGTTGCCAGAAGAGGTTCAGTTTTTCTATGGGAAGGTCAGCTTCGAAGGTCAAGCTGTCCGAAATATTATAGAAAAGAGAAGGGAATCCAGTGCTATGTCTGGTAATAGCTTGACACAAGCCATTTACTCCAACCTCATGGGAATTTGCTTCTAGATTCATTTTGAATTATCTTGGTATTTTCTGATACACGATAATATATGGTTGCTGATATTCCATCCAAGTATCTAAGCAAGTGAGCTTGGCAATATGCCACTTTTGACTTCTTATTTTGTTTGACGGTTTCATGTTCGAAGCTCGATAGATGCACAGTACTGTTGCTATTTCTTGACCAAGTCCTTTTTGCATCATATGTCCTGACTAATTCCTTTTTCTTTGCTTTGAGTTAAAATTTTAAATAATTATATTGTTGTGTGTACATCTAAATGTGATAGTACTCAGCTGGAAATGGCTGGTGCTAGGATCTTATTGGGACTCCAATCCTCTTGTGCATGTTCGAGTCAATTTCGTACTTCTGCCAGTTTTCTTACTTTTCTATGCAATATATCAGGACCCACCCGCCTGATCCCTTAATAAAAAGTTTAGCCTTTCATATAATGGCAACTCATTGAATTTTTTGGAATCACTTATCCAAGGGGAGTATTTTGTAATCATACTCATCTCTCTCTCTCTCTCTCTCTCTCATCAGAGGGACTGGATGCTGATGCCCAACCCGATTTTATGAACTTGGAATATTGGGAGGATTTACTCTGTAAGCTGAATGAGATGAGAAGATATAGGAGAACTGTTGGATCTCTGGCTGGCTCGTGCTTATCAGCTGCGACTCCACTCCTCTCTTCAACTAAAGAAGCAGCCTCTCTCGTGGCCCTTGAAGTCATGGAGGTATTTCTTTTTCTTTTAATACGGTTGACACATCGTAATAAGTTAATATTTTCCTACCTAGAAGGTAAGCATTATCTTGATTTTGTGCCTTATGTCATGTGTTATACTTTTTCCTCCATCATTTGCAATGATGTTCCAAATAACAGTTTTTGAGTGAATCGTTTATGACCAGTAGTTACCGTGTCCCTACTATACTAGTGAATTCGGCATTTTTCCATGTGTCAGAATTCACTGCATTTCTCAAATTTTTTGTTTCAGCCCAAGAAATTACTTCTTTCGGATGTAGCCATATACCCCTAATGTTTATCTGCTGTCTCTAGAATGCTATTGTATGCATCGCCAAGGTTGAGGAAGCTTTTAAGTGTGAAAGTCGAAGCAAAGCAGTCATTGAGGAGGCTATCCAGTTCCTGTCGTTTGATGAACTACTTGATGACACCGATGCCACAGAAGACACTGATGAGAATAGATTACTCCCAGCTATGAACAAACTATGGCCGTACATGATCATCTGTCTAAGGAACAAGATATCTGTGGTATGATTTCTCACACCTGATTGTTTTTTCGTTGTGTAAGTTAATGTCCATATTCAGGCCCTGTTTGTTTCCACCAGAGATTTTGAGATTCTGCTTCTAGTAGTGCTAGTGGAAATAAACAGCCCAGAGTTTGTCATAGATTCTGCTAGCTGAACCACCCAAAATCCATAATCTCACAATCTATTCTCTCCCAGATTTTGCCAGATTTTTCTCACACAACACACAATCTCTAGTCCACAATCTCATAATCTACTTGTTTGTTTCAGCTTTTGTATCACAGCTTTTCACAATCTAGCTTTTGTATAGATTTTCACAATCCAATGGATCCCCATAATCCATAGTGGAAACAAACAGGGCCTCAGTTAACTTATTTGTGCTTTTATGTCGAGATTTCTCACACCTGATTGTTTTTGCATTGTGTAAATTAATGTCCATACTCAGTTAACTTATTTGTGCTTTTAATTCGACCCCAAACAGTGATTGGTCGACCTACCAATGTTTCTTGAATTAGCTTCCTAGAAATTTAAGTTTTTCATGAAATCACTGTTCAGGACTTGGATCCACAAGAATAATCATGTTGTTCCACTAGTCGCCATCATACTCTTTACTTGTTTATGTCCTTGATTAGTTTGCAGGTTAAGTAGATCCAATATGTTTGTTTGAGATTGGATCAGAAATCTGGTGTTCATTTCGGATATTTAACGGATTCCTTGTGCTACAGCTTCTTAACAATTCATTTATGTATCTGTTCTTCCTAAACTGTTGAACTTGTTTGCTAGATGTGACAATCTTTTTGTTTTGGTCATTTTCTCTAATTTGAGCTAGACTGTAGCTTACCTTCCTTCTATGTAATACTTCCCTGACTGTAGTATTGTTTTGCAGCCGGTTGTTAGAAAGTGTACTGAAGTACTGAGTAGAGCAATCAGTATATCTGGTGGTGACTTTTACGTACGCCGGTTTCATAAGGATGGATCTGTTATCTGGAGATTATTGGCTTTATCTCCTTTCCATAGAAAAAGAATGTTAACGATGGATGAAAAAGCAATTATCCTACCATATAGGGATACGTCTCTTACATCCGAAGAACCTATGGCTGAGATATCTAGCCAAAAGATTCAGATTGCAGTCTTGAACATGATCGCTGAAATATCATCTCACAAGGGCAGTGCTATTGCATTAGAAAGTGTGTTGAAGAAGGTTTGTGGCCTTGTTGTAGGTATTGTCTACAGTAGTTTGACAGGTCTGCGAGATGCTGCTATAAGGGCATTGGCAGGACTTGCCAGTATAGATGCAGACCTTGTCTGGCTTCTCCTGGCGGATGTATATTATTCGCTGAATCAAAGTGAGATTCCTATGCCACAGACCCAAGATCTGGCAGAGATATCTGACCTTTTACCCCCTCCGATGTCTTCGAGAGAATATCTTTTTGTGCAGTATGGAGGTGCGGGTGTCAGATGTGATGTAGATCCCTCATCTGTGCATGAAGTATTCAAAAGGATGCAGGATGCTGTTTTAACATGAAATCAGTTGAGTCCTCAGTTCTCCTGCTGCGGTAGAGGGTCAAGACTTTCTATTGCAGTACATAAAAAATGTACTTTGTTTTGCAGGTTTGTGGATCATCTCTGTTTTTGACCTTGCGAAGGGCCTTTTTGTGTTGCGCTGACAGACTTACATCTAGAATCACTGCCTGCACTGGTACAGGGTAAGCACTTTGGAGTTTTGCTTTTTGCTACGAATCAGAAAGTTACATAGACATGATAAGTTAACAACAAAAGCTCATTATTGCAACATATTTATGATGGTGGCGTATATGCAATTGAAGATTACTGGACGTATAAACTTGGTTTTATTTTCACATCTGCATCCTAGACCTATTGCATCTTTCATGCAAATATTTGATCATATAGCCTAATCCCCCCTCTTTTTCTTTTTACTTCGATGGTATCATTACTTTTGGTTACAGTAAGAAGTATGCATACATTAGGTCTTAATTGTTTATTCCTGTAATATGTTCCTTAATATATAGAATTGTATGTCTTCCGTTACGGCACATCTCCCTCTGGTTTTAAATATGTGATGCTAGGACAGCTTTTCAAGTTGTCCCAGCGTCATTGATTTGAAATTGGAGTGGTATTTAGTGTTTAGCTAATAGATATCTTTTGGCACATCAATTTTGACAAGATCACTGGCTTAACCTTGACCACCCTTTAATATTCTTTTTCTTAATGACATCAGAAATGACGATGGTAAATTGGATTTAGCAAGGAACTATCTTCAAAATGCTGCTTTTGGTTTGGTTGGTGTTAAGCTTCTTGATGGAATGTATTGAAGAGGTGTTCTATTGGCACCAAGCAATCAAATTAGCATGTCAAGAAGTCAGGGACAATGTCCTCTACGATTTTCTTGGCAAGGAGCGGTGACACTTCGACACATGGCAAGCAGCTGGCCGGTTTCGATAGGGATAGTTGTCTAATTGTAGGAAACATGTGTTATCATGTATGGAGTAATGTAGAGAGTTTTTTCATACGCAGGCTATACCAGAATGGCCAATTACGTTGAGGGCCTGTTTGGTTCACCGGAATTGAATCAATTTCTATGAATCAAATTTTAGGAAATTGAATTGTCTAAAATTGAATTAGCTGGAATCTAATTCAATTTTATTTTTTTCTGTTTGGTAGACCTCAGAATTAAATTCTTAAAATTAAAATCAAAATGCTGTTTGGGTCAGAATCAAATAAGCTTGATACAGCACGCCAAGCAGATTACAACTTTCGCCGTGCATGACCAAACTGATTACAACTAGTCAAATTTGACCCTTTTTTTTAATATTTGAAAGAAATTCAATATAAATATCTCAGATCATCACAAATGTATATAAAATGAAGAATTAAATAGACATCAAAGTCACAGCATCCAGAGCAAGGTATACAAAATCGTTCAAAGCAAGGTATACAAAATCGTTCAAAATCGATCGGTTTTTACGATTTTCGATGAAACTGGTTCGGTTTTACTTTTAAATTTTTGATTTAGAGCAATTTTTAGCTGATTTTTCTGGTTTTTACGGTTTTTGTTAAACCGGTCTCGACTGATTTTAGCGGTTTAAACGAAATATGCCCCTTCCGTCATACAGGGAGACGGAAGTCAAAACTACATGCCACAAGGTCACCATCTTCGGCAGCCTATCGCGACTGCTGCCTGTGAGGAATCGGCTGCGGTCTGCTTTGTTCTACTCTTGTTCTTGCTGCTCTCGTTCGTGGCAGGGACCGGTGATGATCGCCACTGCAACTCTCCTTTGAAAGACAGGGAGGAGAAGCAATCTTACTGAGGGGCCGAGGGGACACAAGCTAGAGGTTGAGGAGGATGTTCGTCGACGGCCTGCTCTTGGGATTGGACAAGCTTGCGCGTCGTCGGGCGAGGTTGTGCGGCGGCGCGACGCTAATGGAGATTGGGGAACGAAGGAACTTTGCCTGATTTCTGGATTTTGGGGGAGGCAGAGGAGGGCCACTGGTGGAAATGGAACCTTGGTGCCTTGCCGCACGCAGGTGGGCCGGCGGCAACGCTGATGTGGCGTGAATCGATGGCGACGAGGGGCGGCGCGACTTGACGACAACGGGTGCCACGTGACCTGACAACGACGCGGGCGACGTGACGTGACTCGACGACGACGGAGCAACGCGAGTAGCGGACGACGGGGCGGCGTGAGTAGCGGATGAACGGGGAGGCGCGGCCGACTCGAGGACGGCGTGGTGGTGACGGCGCTGCTGGAGTCGGGGACGAGACGAAGGGTGGATGGGGTTGGATTTCGAACCTTTCTCCGATGTTGCTTTGGAATCGAAACAGGTCTTCCTTTTCTGCCGATGGAAATGGTCTGAATTCAACAATTCAATTCTATGGCTTGCCAAACAAATTGATTTCTAGAATCCAATTCAATTTCACTCAATTCGGAGTATCCAAACATGCCCTGAAGTGATTCATTTGTCATGTGTTTCGAATACTTCATATCTGATACCTCTAAAATTCGTATGAATCAAGTCCTTCCTATATCCTGTGGAAATTATTGTCACCCTACCGTATGTCTATACCTTAGTCTGAACTTTTTGAGCATGTGTCAGCGGACTGGGACACGAGGGGTTAGACATTGCTCGCCCATTTCAGAAGATAACAGGCAATACGTGATATGTTAGAACATGCCAATGTTGCTGATTGCATATGCATAGTTTTCGGGCGACCACTTACAAAATAATGTACCAATAAGATAAAATTGTACAATACTTACATTATATTTGGTTGCATCACACTCTTGATCCCTTGAATGACACAAGGCGGTCGATTTGATACTTGCGTTCATAGCTATGGAGACCAATGAGTAAAAAAAATGTGGTCCTCTCTTCTAATAGGTTCCATGCATTTTTTTAGTTCTGATTTTCAATTAATAATAATAATCTTCCTTTCCCATCATTACTCACTTATTACAGATTTACAGATGATCTAACAACGGGCTCCCCTCTTTCGCGAGAATGAACAGGCCTCCATCACCTCTTGAGATTCTCAAGTCTTTATCCAGGTAGGTTGTCAAAAGCCAAGACCGGCCTCTGCTGTTGCCGGGGATTGGTACCTTAAGCGGTGGCTGCCCAGAAATGGTCCCTGCAATGCTAGCAAAGGCTTGCTGCAAAGGATTCAGTGCCTGCTGTACTGGCCCCAGGCTGATCTTTTGCCCAAATATATCAACCTGTTCAGGAAGATCTACAGATGAAGATATTGCAGGAGGCTGAAAGCTCCCTTCCTTGAATTGGACCTGCATTAAATCCATCATGAACATTTAATTTATCCACTTAGACACTTTCATAACAGCTTGTTAACAAAAAAATGAAGAAGCTAGCAACTGACAAAACATCATAAACAAAATCAACTAGCCCTGTCAACGAGCCAAACTCAAGAGAGCTCGGCTCAGCTCATACTATAGCATGTTCAAACTTTGATCTTAAAGTCAAGCTCGAGCTCAAGCTTGGCTCATACTATAGCATGTTCGAGTTCAGCTCGATTTAACCTCAATAACAAAGAAACATAATTACTATTACAAAAAAAAATATAAAAGGTTATTCTAGACTCTAAAATTGATAAACTAGGTAGAATAATAATAAATTAGCTATTAAAAATTAATATGAAGGGGGTTGGGGCAGCAGTGAAGATGTTGCCTTGGGTTCGAGTCCTAGAAACAGCCTCTTGCAGAAAGGCAAGGAAAGGCTACGTACAAAAAACCCAAAGTGGTTGGACCTATCCTTAGACCCTACGCAAGCGGGGGCTACTTCACCGGACTACTTTTTTTTTCATCTTAACGAGCCTTATCGAGCACGACCAAGCTCAAGCTCGATAGGCTCGCGAGGTTCGATTTTGTCTCATTTAGTGTCCGAGCTGAGCTCAATCGAGCCTTTAACAAACTGAACTCGAGTAGAGCATGAGCTTTGAGCGCCTTTGACAGCACAACTGGTCTGTACACTAAAGTATCAATTGTGAAGCATTTAATGCATCATAATCTGGCATACAAACTAAACAATAATTATGGTAATAGCAATCATAATGCTAATGTGCATTCCACATGTCTAAGCAAACATAAAGAACAAAGAAGAAGCTAGCAACTGAAATAAATGAATAAAGGATTGTCCTAATTCAAAAAAAGCAAACAATTGATGTCTCTCTGTTCTATAACATTGAAATGATACAATCAGTTCCGTACCTCTATCCTTGATGGACTTTGAACCTCAAAGGAAGCAGTTGCACTGAATGAAAATGAAGCGAATGGAGTCGAAAGGGTGGAAGCATTGACAATGGTCATGTTTTTCGAGTCAATTTCCTGAGATATCTGCTTTACTTTGACTAAAGGTGTTTTGCCAGCAGCTAGAATTGGCAAAAGTTCAGAATATGCTGTATATCTGCAAGTCAATCGCCATACATTATTAATACATCAGTTTTACTTTATGTCAAGAGAGTTTGATGACATAATGATTTATGAATTAGTCGATTGGAAATTCTGAGCCCCCATCCATTAGTCAATTGGAAATTCTGAGCCCGCATCCATTAGTCAATTGCTAAGAGCAAAACAAAGATTTCATGTTTGGGCAAGAAGAACTCACAGGAGGATCCAGTTGCCATCGAGTAGGTCCGGCGCCTCTATCGGCGACGGCGTGGGATTGGCCGCCTCGAGCTGGGTGACGAGCTCGACGACCTCCCCTCTGACCTCCGAGGACGCCCTGAATCCGAGCTCGGAGCCGTACACTGTGTCCACCAGGCACCGCTTCAGCTCCTCCCTCCTTTCCGCCGCCTCATCCTCCTGCGGCCCGCCCCCCTTAGCCGTCGCCGGCGCCGGCAGCTCCTCCTCCCATTCGTCGTCGATTCCGGGGCTAGGCGGGTCCGCAGCAGCGGGCGGCTCGGGCTCCGGCTCCACCGGCTCGCCCCACTCGTCAGAGACAACGGGGCGGGAAGTCCCCGAATCGGCGCCGGGGCCCCACTCGTCGTCATCGATGGGCGGGTCCGGCTTCGAGGGGGGCTCCGGCGCGGGCGAAGAGGGCTCGCCCCATTCGTCTGGTACCCCGCCATCGATGCCCCGGCCCCTGCCCCGGCCTTGCTCCCAGCCCCTCCCCCGCCCCCGCCCCCGCCCCGTGGGCCCCGACGCGCGGCGGACATGGGAGCCGAAGCGCGGAATGCGGGACCCAAGGCTGGGGGCCCGGCGGCTGGCGGCGGCAGGGTAGGGGGACAGGACGGGATGGAGGGAGGCGGCGGCGAAGAGGGGAGCCATTCCCCTTTTCCTCGTTCGGTTGGCTTCACTCGCTTGCTTGGCTCTCGATTTCAGGCAGCAACTCGGCGAAGCGACGAAGCGAGTGAACGCCGCGAAAGAGACGTGAAGCGACGCGAAGGAGGCGAATCGCTACGCCACGTGTTTGCTGGGATATTATTTGTATGGCGGCAGTTTAGATGGCTTGGGCTGTTGTTTTCTCGTGGTCATGCCCGTGGTGAGTGTTTAGGCTGCCTGACTCTTCCTTGCCAAAACTGGTCGGGCTGTCAAGAGCGGCACCTTTTTTTTTTCTTTTTTAGGCGAAAGAAGATTTAATTAATTCATATATGAGTACATTCTTAAATTACAAGCAGACTAAATTATAAAACTAATACATGTAAACATACTTAGATATTGTTCTTCATCTTCAATGTACTTATACATCAAGTAGTTCGAAATCTCAACTCTAAACATGTACAAAAATTCATACGGATGGCTGCAAAGACAAACAGTCCGCGAATAGTCTGATAACAGGTGCCTAAAGAGTGGCTACCAACATTTTTATAGGCGAAATTGAGTATATTCTTCTTTCTTTTATATTTCTTCTTCTTTTCCCCTGAAAAAGAAGAAAAACCAAGCCTAATCTTCCCAACTCAAAAACAATCCAAGTCAATTTGAGTAGATTTTTTACTTACCAGCCCTTCATTGTGGTTTGATCTAATCACGATAAAATGGAGAAGAGGCTGAAGAAATTTATTCAACGGCAACATCATCCCCACCTTGATGTCATTGCCTAGAAACCTAATTCTTCATACCGTTGGGCTAAGAAAGTTATTATACATCCCAAACAAATTCAACCGGGCTTTTACACTGCTAGGGTATGGGTTTAGGTCCATTATTATCTCGTGGATTTGTTAGTGGGCTCTTTCACCATGTTATTCCTTTCTTACCCATACCCGTAAACCCTTGGGCTCGAAGAAACCTTGTAACATGTGAGCCCGTACGAGTTATATTTAAATAAAAATGAGGTTAAAAAGAAACATAACCCTAGAAACGAGCCTCAATTTCTGCCACCTCCGCCTTATCTTGGTCGCGCATCCAAGTCATCTTGACGGCAGCCTTTTCCCATCGCACATTCATATCAAGTTAGAGGATGGAGACGACATCTGATCGGTTGCGCCCTTTGACTACTAGTTCTAAGATGTGAGTATATACATGATCTTGATTCATACATCTTTTGATTCATGCTTCTCTATTGTTACGGCGTGTTTGGTTGATGGGCAAAGGTGGATGGATGATGATGGCTAATTTTTTGGGAATGGGACGAACAAGTTTTTTTTAGTAGGATGGATAAGGCATCCACGATTTTTGCTTAGTTGGGGAGAGCGTGGCGAGGGCAGTGGCACTAGAGGTGACGGAAGCTAGGCGGGTGGTGGTGTTTGAGGTGTGAGCAGTGACGCTCGAGGTGGCGCATTGATGGACCTAAGGTGGCTGGAGCCAAGGCGCACGATGATGGCATCGAGGCTGGGTGAGATAGGCAAAAGACATGGGTGGCCATGGTCCATCCGAGCAGGGCAGGCGAAGGAGACAGGCCCCATTGGATGCCGGTGATGGCTGTCCCCATCCAGCCAATTTGCCTGGATAGGCTCATGCATCCAACATCTATAGGGAATATTCCGATATCTGGCCACCCCATTTACCTGCGTCCACGGGTCAAACACATTCAAAACAGGGGCCGTCATCTCCCATCTAGCCCCATCCACTTAATCAAACACACCCTTGGTGAATGTTGGTAGCCTAATGAGTATCCACAACCATGTGGACATAGATATGAGTATGCACGTTGTGTTTTACTTCAAGGGGGGATGTTTCACTCCGAGAAGTGTATATTAATTGTTTAGCATTCTCATAGAAACCCTTTTGTTTCCTATTATAGCAGTGAATACTCCTGCTTCTTTTAGAAAAAGAGAAATTTGATTCATGACGCAAATAAAAAGGTATGTTAGCTTTGATTTATGCCTAATTCGGAGCAGATGAAAAACATAGGATTTTATTGGCCTCCTTTAAATGTTGAAATTTTCTTCATCCTCTATTTTTCCTTGTGACCCCATTAAAATTTCTACACCAAATTGAGGGAAAATTTCCTATGAATTCTTTTGACGCGGTGTTAAATCTTAGCAAATCATTTAGATATCTTATGGAATGTTTTCTTCCATACATGTTTCACAGGAAAATGAGGAAGTCGAATCTCTTCTAGGCTCCTTTGTAACATATAGGAATCAGTTCAGTGGCAGAGATAGAGCAAATGGGAAGGATGCTCTCCACCTTGTGGGTGCATAGATTTAGGCCATAAGGGTGCAAATCTGAAGAAAATTTACTGTTAATAATTACTTTTGTGATTTGGTGTGGGTGCGGCTGTACCCACTAATCGTCGTACATAGATGGATAACATTGAATCAGATCAATTTGTTCTTCCATCTCAAAGGAGGCTGTATAATTTCCAATCGATATCTCTCTCTCTTGAAATTCTTTTTTTGTGTGTTATAACCAGAATTTTTTGTGTGTGTTTTCAATTTCTTTTGTATTGTCAAATATTTATATTTTATATTTTCGAAATCCTACCTTTCAAAAGAAAGTCCTTGTGTCTCGTATTGACTCGCAACCGGTTGAAGCATCTATAATAATATTTATATAATCACCACTACTAACATCCTAATCTCAACTATCATTAAGCCACGTCACCTGAATAGTTTCGTCCGTTCGATTAGACCAGCGCTTCGATCGTGTCCGTTTATCATTCTCCGTAGCATCAGCGTGTCGATCGTGACCGACTAGATCCCCGCAAGCGCCTTGGCCTCCCCTCCCCGGCTCCCCACACAGCCTCTGCCCCCGCCGCGCCGCCTCCCGACCCCCTGGCTCCCGTCCTCTCTCCACACCAAGAGCCTTGGCCTCCCCTCCCCTCCCCCGACGGCCAGCCTCTGCCCGCCCCACGCCGCCTCCCCGATCCCCTGGCTCCCGTCCTCTATCCACGCCCATCACCCGCCCCCTCATCGCTCCCCTCACCGATGCATCGCCTCCCCTACTCCTATCATCATCGCCATTGCTACCTGGCCTGCCTCTCCGCCGCCCACCACTCGCCTTCCCTCCGCTCCTTGGCGCTGCGCTGCCCCCAGGCCTCCTCCCCCGCCGCACCACCACCCCTCCGCCCCCAGGCGCGAGGTAGTCGTACCTGTCGTTGGGGAGGCCTAGCTCCAGGATCTCGCGCCTGAACGAGGAGGTCTGGGGAATACGGCCGAGTACCTCGAGCTCAGGAGCAGGAGGCTCCAGAAGCCACCGCTACACCCGAAGGAGGCAAGGTCTGTGGGGAAGAAGGGCGACAGTGCTGCCTTGCTCCACCAGAAGCTCTGCTTCTCCATCAACATGGAGAACCAGCTAATTTACGGGTGAGCTGCACCGCTGCTTGAAATTGCATGGATGAAGCTCGACTTTGTTGGTAAGAAATGTTAATTTTTGTGATATCACTTCAGTTGTTCTTCTGAATCAACCATTCTTATTTGTCTGAAACTGCTCAGGGGCACCTATTGGATGCATATGTTGTGAAGTTTAGGACTCTAAAGCGAACAATCCCATGTTAGTCGTGGTCTCTTTTGGGTAGGGCTTAATTTGTCATCAAAGTATATTAAACTCTGCAATTAATACATCAGATATTTCAATACTAAGCCTAAATATCAATGCCCGCAGATAGTTCTCTTCCTTAAGGATGCAGAGTTCGTCATCCCACCTGTTGTGTTTACCATTGGGCCTTCTCGCAAGAGTGTGTGCTATGTGCTCGACGTTATGCATCACAGGTAATTTTTCTTTTTCTAGGTCCTGATTAGAGTATATATTGAGTTTATACGATAGATAGATTGAGATAGCAAAAGTTTTGGGTGCAGTTGGAATTGGAAGGTGTGTATTGGGATTTAGGCTACTCCATTGTTATAGGATAACGATTGCTTTGGATTTTTTTGGCTTCTGCACGACAGTAGGCAGGAGTTTGAAGTGCAAGTGTAGATTTATGTTTCAATTCATGTTAAAAGTTTATCCATATAAATAGCTTCCTATCATTTTGCTCCACACATTAGTACATATATGTTGTACCTCTTTTTCGACCATGATACCTCAATTTTAGAAGAACTAACTGGACAAATTCTTTATGACTCTACTGTATCCCTGTAATATCTCAAAAATTCAACCAAGAAAAAAAAATCGAAATTTAAAACTCTTTGCTAACAAGATGCTAACAAAATTTCTCTTCTCTCCTATTTTATTAAAAAGGTAAAATTTCACGTAAATTAAAAACTATTCAAATTGAAAATTTCGAAATAATAAAATTTGTATGTGTGACCAAGTGATTGACTTCTCCTTTTTGTTTGGATTTTTTTTCCGAGATACTTTGAATCCTATTGGAATTTCAAATCCAAATTTCCCTTAACACTCAAATCCTTCGGATTCAAAAAAATTGAAAACATTTTCCTGGCCGTTGGGCCGCGTCCCTCTTCCGGCCCAGCCCCCTTCCCGTTTTTCGGCCCAGTTCGCCATCAGCCGGCCCGGCCCATCTCGTCGCCTTCTTCCTCCCGGCGTCAGGAAGACGCGCGCACGCTGCGCGCGCCGCCGCCGTCCCGGCCA
>BCLF01000064.1:318780-342602 GCA_001602275.1 Zoysia japonica | reverse complement strand
GCACGCTCAACCCTCGGGTGAGCGCGCGTGCCGGCAAGGGCCGTGCGGCGGCGCCATGGCCGTGCGGCGACGCTCTGGTGAAGTTCCGCCAGAGCGCCGCGAGAGAGCGGCTGTGAGAGCGAGAGAGAGAGCAGGTGAGGGAGAGAATGACTTAGGGTTCGGGGGAGTCGGTCGTGCGACGGGATTTTATACCGCCGACTTACGCGCTGAACCGTCGATTTTTGATCCGACGATCGAGAGCCGTCGGGCCCGAGCTGGGCCAGTTTTGGCCCAGACGGGGGAGAGCTTTTTCGGCTTGGGCCCAAGTTGTCCAGGCCGGTTTTCCGCGCTGTGACGAGCTGGGCCGAAAGAGCTGCTGGGTCGCGCGTGCCACTGTTCACAGTGGGCCGCGCATGATTTCGGCCCAAATTCAAAGGATTTTTTGTTTTTTTGTTTTCTTTTTCCAGAAGTAATTTAATTAATTTTTTGCTAATTTTTTGACAGAAATAATTAGGCAAAAAATTAGCAAATTTTGACAGAATAGAAAAGTACAATAATTGCTTCTGAAAAATAGAATTTTTTTTATTTTCGGCTGTGTATTTAAATTTGTTAATTTCATTATTAAATTTGAACCAACGGGGAGAATTTAATTTTGAAAAATAGATATAATTTCAGAAAATTTATGATATTGTTATTTTTCTAACCAACGTTGATAATAACAGTATTATAATTTTTTAATTAATAATTTTTTATGCATTATTTCTATTTTTGCTCAACGGTGATGTAGATTTAATGTATAGACAAATTGTATGTCTTAATTTTGACCAATGTTGAAACTAAGACATATGTTTTTGTTGTTATGTTCTCACTTTATTTGAATTATTTTTTCAGGAGGATACAACTTGATGAGTTGTATCAAAGAGATCCTTACTCTCAAAGGAGATAACTATGAAGAGTAGAAGAAAAAGATAGATCTAGCGTTTATTTTGGCTGAGATGGACTGGGTCCTCATCATAACATGTCCCACTGAGCCTGAGGAGACAGTGAGAAAAGAAAATAAAGCTGATGCTGCTTGGCAGACTAGACAGAGAGACTATGCTCTCTTAAAGATGTTCTATGACCTTGAGCATAGAAAATGGGTCTTAGCCAACAAAAAATATTTGACTGTGATAAAGAACACTATTGAGCCTGCAATTATGTGCTCAATCCCAGAGTGTGACATTGTCATAGAGTACCTTGACAAAATAAAGAATCAGTTCACTAGTTCTTCAAAGACATATGCAACACAGCTGATCAAGCAGCTTGTGACAGAAAGGTACTCTGGTGGTGGCGGTGACATAAGAGAGCACATACTAAGGATGAGCAACTTGACATCTAAGCTGAAACCAATGGATCTGGCCATCAAAGATGAGTTTCTTATCCATCTGATTTTTGCTTTCTTGCCCAAAGAGTTCGACACTTTTGTTGTTAACTACAATATACAGCCCGAGAAATAGGATTTAGAGAATCTCATTGCTATGTGTGTGCAAAAAGAGAAAAGGATAAAGGCTTCACATGGTGGTTCTATCAACTATGTGAAAGAAAATAAGAAAAGGAATAATGGAAAAGCTCTCATGGTACATCAGCCTCAAAAGAATAAGTTTGCTGTGGATAAAGATCAGTGTCTTCATTGCAAGAAGATAAGACGTTATAAGAAAAATTGTCCTGACTACTTAAAGATGATAATGGCAAAGAAAAGTGAGAATATTATTACTTTCATAAATGAATCCTATATGTGCAATATTCAAAATCCACTGGGTGGATTGACTCTGGAGCAACTGTTCATGTTGCTAATTCTTTGTAAGGATTTCGTTCGACAAGGACTATGCAAAGAAAAGAAAGATGCGTTAAAGTTGCAAATGGAGTCCAAGCAGATGTTGAAGCCGTTGGTGATCTTTCATCAGAGCTAGCTGATGGCTTTACTCTTTTACTTAGAGATGTTCTTTATGTACCCTCTTTACTGAAAAATTTGATTAGTGTTTCATGTTTGGACAATGATAGTTATGATTGTCATTTTGAAAATAGAAAATATGAAATAATGTTTAATAAAGAATGTGTTGGCCTTGCCATTTTACAAAATGAGCTTTACTTATTATCACTACGTGATGATGTGAATGTTGTATGAGATGATGGTAACGTTGTGTGCGATAAAGTATGTGAACCCTCGTCTTCCAATGTAAACAGAAAACGAAAGAGAACTCATGATGCTTTATCGAAATTATGGCACTGTCGTTTAGACTATATTTCGAGGGGGAGAATAAAAAGATTAATAAAGAATGATATTCTTTCTCTATTAGACTTCTTAGATTTAGAATAATGTAGAGAATGCATTAAAAGAAAATATGCAAAGAAAATTAAGAAAGATGCTAAAAGAAGCACAGGAATTTTACAAATTATTCACATAGATATATGTGGTCCATTCTCTGTGAAAAGTGTGGATGGTTATGACTCGTTCATAACATTCACAGATGATTACTCTTGTTATGGCTATATTTATCCGATCAAAGAAAGAACAGAAGCCTTTGATAAATTCAAGATATTTAAGACTGAAGTTGAAAACCAACACAATTTAAAGATTAAGATAGTCCGATTTGACCGTGGGGGGAGTACAACGGTCGGCATACCCCATATGGTCAAGTTCCTTGACTTTTTGCAAGGTTCTTACAGGAGAATGGCATAGTGGCTCAGTATTCTACACCAAGCGAATCTCAGCAAAATGGAGTAGCTGAAAGACGTAACCGTACCCTGATGGATATGGTGCGAAGCATGATGAGCTATTCCACTTTACCATTGAGTTTATGGATGGAGGCGTTAAAGACCACCATTCATATTCTCAATAGAGTACCAAGTAAGCCGGTGCCCAAAACACCGTACGAATTGTGGACATGAAGAGTTCTCTCACTAAACTACTTACGTATATAGGGGAGCCCTGCTGAGCCTAAAGTATTTAACCCAAATATAGAGAAACTTGATCCCAAAACAGTAAATTACCATTTCATTGGCTACCTTGAAAGGTCAAAAGGTTTTCGTTTCTACTGTTCAGACATATATACAAAGTTTGTAAAAACGAGATATGCTATCTTCTTAGAGGATGGGATGATGAAAGGGAACAAAATAGCTCGAGTAATTGATCTTGAAGAGAAGCGGACATATGCGCCCACTCCAATGATTCAAGGGTCATTTTTCTCACTACCTGTTGTCGCTGCACTGACAATGCAAGACACTGTAGTGTCAGCACCTGTTATTGTTCCTCCTGTGGCAACAATAAATATGGATGATGAACATGTTCTTCAGAATCCTATATAACCTATTGCAACACATGAGGGGGAGCAACAACAGCCTCAAACAGAAAATGTGCCAAATGAGGAGGCCCCGAGGAGGTCTCAAAGAGTTAGAAGATCAGCTATTCCTGATGATTATAAAATTTATCATACAGAGAAATTTTAAATGGAAGATGATCCAACCTCATTTGAAGAAGCCATGAGAAGTGAACATTCTTCAAAATGGCATGAGGCCATAGAAGAAGAAATGATATCTATGAAGGCTAATAAAGTCTGGGACTTGAAAATAATTCCTAAAGGAGTCAAAACAGTAGGCTGTAAATGGCTTTACAAAACAAAACTTGACTCCCAAGAGAATGTAAAAAGATATAAAACGCGACTCGTGGCAAAAAGTTTTACACAAAGAGAAGAGATTGATTACAATGAGACCTTTTCTCCAGTCTCGTGTAAGGATTCCTTCAGAATTATAATGACATTAGTAGCACATTATGACTTAAAATTACATCAGATGAATGTAAAGACGACATTTCTCAATGGGGATTTAGAGAAAAATATTTACATGGCACAACCGAAAGATTTTGTCGTGGAAGGAAATGAACGAATAGGATGCTGCCTAAAGAAATCGATTTATGGGTTAAAACAAGCTTGAAGACAGTGGTACTTGAAGTTTGATAGTACGATAAAGAAATTTAGGTTTAACGAGAATATAGAGGACAATTGTATTTATGCAAAGTTTAAGAATGGAAAGTTTATCTTCATAATCCTGTATGTGGATGATATCTTACTGGCTAGTAAAGATGTCAGTCTGCTACTGGAAACGAAGAAGTTTTTTTCCTCAAATTTTGATATGAAAAACCTTAGTGAAGCTTCGTTCGTTCTAGAGATCGAAATTCATCGAGATAGAAATAAAGGTGTATTGTGACTGTCACAAAAGACATACATAGAAAAAGTCTTAAAGAAATTCGCTATGCATAAATGTAGTCCATCACATGCTCCTATAGTTAAGGAAGACAGATATGAGAATTTTCAATGCCCCAGGAACCAATATGAGATCGATCAAATGAAAGCGGTTCTATATGCTTCAGCTATCGGAAGCTTGCAGTATGCTCAAGTGTGTACACGTCCTGACTTAGCATTTGTTACCGGGTTACTTGACAGATTCCAGAGCAATCCTGAAATAGAGCACGGAAAATTGGTAAAGAAAGTCTTGCGTTATTTGCAAAGAACGAAAGGCCTCATGATGACATACAGAAGATCAGATTCACTCTATATAATAGGGTACACATACTCTAATTATGCGGGAGATGATAAAAAATCGACATTCGGATATGTGTTCACTCTCGCAGGAGGAGCTATATAATGAAAAAGCTCAAAACAAACCGTCACTACGTCGTCCACAATGTATGCTGAGTTTATAGCATGTTATGAGGCCACGAGGCTGGTGAACTGGCTTAAAAAGTTTATACCCGGTTTAAAAGTGATTGACGACATCAATAGGCCACTTAAGTTGTACTGCGATAATGAACCAGCAGTAACGGATGCTCATAACAATAAGTCAAGTGGTGCTGCCAAACACATTGACATAAAGTACTGTGTTGTGAAAGATAAAGTTCGGGATCATGTTATAAGTCTTGATTATATAAGTACCGTAAAGATATTAGCGGATCCGCTTACAAAATGCTTACCACCCAACGTGTTCAGAGAACATGTAGCCGGCATAGGTTTAAAGGAAAGCCTACGATTTCTGAATGAAAAGATGACCTAAAGATGAGTAACTATTTCAGAACAAAGAGGTGTATTGTAGCTGTTAAATCTATCGACGATTGACCATGACGATAAAACATGTTGTCTATGCACTAATCTGAGATGTAATGAGTAAAATTGAAAGCATAAAAGTAAAAGTTAAAGTGTAGACTGAGATCAAAGAGGAGAATGTTAGGTGGAGTTGATCTTGTCTTCAGTTGATCTAACGGTCAACTGAATCCAGCGTCTTGATCGAAGGCGCCCAGCCATGTGGCTGGTGGGCCCCCGTCGCACAGCGCCATATAAAAGGAAGAGTGGAGGAGCCGGAGCACGCACCACGAGGTTGGCCGTCGCTCTAACCGCATCCAACATTTCAAAACTTTAGACCGATCTGTGAGCGTGCGCTGCTAGCGACGGGATTCCCCATCACCGCCGTCACACCGCACTCAGCATCAATCTCGACCTCACCGACCTCGACCGAAGGCCCTTCTCCTCTGCTCCGACCTTCGTCGCTCGAGCGCGGACATCACCGCCAAACGAGAAGGGATGACAGGGTCTTCTTCCTCCGAGTCGACTGTGCCGACCACAGAAGGTATAACAGCTCTCTCTCTCTCTTTCGACCTCTCTCGATTTGCTCTTAGGCACTTAAAGAAACATAACAAGACAAGGTCAGGGAGCTTCCCAAGCGTAGAGGTCAACTCAGTACCCAGGACATTTCCTCGGAGTGATACACGGGATAAGTTGGTCAGATATTGAATCCATGGAGGCATCCTTCCTAGCGTTCCCCACAAGTGCAGACTGTCTAGGAAGAGAGGTGGCGATTTTATGTCCTGCAGAAACCGTAGATCCTGGGTGTCGCAGTTTCTTTTCTGGGTCAAGTCTCTAATGAACGACCGTCAAACAGCGAAGTGACTTACTCAGATTACTCAGAGACTTGCCGACTTCCTCCCAAGCTGAAAGCCCCCCCGCCGGCGGCGCCTCCATCTCCTGCAGCCGCCGTCGTGGTGCCGCCGACGCAGCTTGTCCACCGTCGGCTACCGCCCCGCCTGGCCCCGGACCAGCCTGTAGCCGCATAAGCTATCTCCTTGAGCGCCCACGGCACCCGCCGAACCTCAGATTTGGAGCCAAACGCGGAAGCAAGCGGCGACGGTATCCTCCTTGGGCTCCACGGCTCAGCTGCGACGGCCTAGACGTGAGGTGCTCGCCCCCTTTCTCGTCCTCTCTCTCCCCACGAAGTGCTAATTCTCTCTCTTCTCGATCTCTAACTCCCAAATCTAGCGATGGAGGGGCGAGGACTACAGTGGCAGAAGACCTGTAGGTGGATCGATGGGGATTAGGGGATGAGGTGCCTTAGACTCCCCTTTGATCTCCCTTCCGCCGCCGCCACCAGCTTCGCTGATGCCGGAGCTGGGGACGATGGGATTCCAATAGTGCTCGTGAATTTGGTCATTGATGCGTGGGTCTTGTATACAAGATCAACGCCGTGCTCTGCCCTGCCGACGGTGAATAGTACCCAGAGGCCATCTATCTCACCGGCCTCGAGTCTACTGTGTGTTACTACCCATCTGTGCTCCCTCTTAGGCATCTGAGCACTGATCTCAAGCCGGCATGCTCCCTTCCCAATGAAACAATGTCAGTAAAGGGAGACTATATACTTTGTGTTTGCTTGAGCGCAGTTCGGAGGAATTTTCATCAAATATAATAGATTTTTCTTTGATGGGCCAGCTAACTGATGAATATGGCCGAAGGCCTGTTCTCCTGCTCACCCCTTCACGTGCATAATCCCTTTCGGTAATGGTCACCAACGATTCCTCTTATATTATTTTTCATTCTGCTTGCATTTTGCAATTCCACCATTTGCACTGCATACTAATTGCTTGTTCTTGCCTGTAGCTATTCTTGCTAGGAATAATTCATGGACTGTTGTGTATGCCTACTTATTATGTGTACATTTTCATTCTTGCTTAAGGAACCATATCTTTCCTTTCAGTTGCATCCATGGTGAGATTGTATAATTGCACTTTTCATATCTTTATTTTACAAGGAGAAATCTTTAATTGGTTGTATTGTTCCTGCACACAATCGAGCTGCAGCAGCGAGATCACAACTCTGTTAAAGGATCATGCATGTTATTGATTTTTTTTTTCTCTTGAGTCCTAATAGAGCTGAATCTTGTTCTTCAATTTATGGAAATTATTTAGGCTCATCAGCTCATGTTTTCTCAGCCTCAAAGTTCTAACATTGTTTGTGGAGATCAAGATATGTTGATTCACCAAGCTTCTTGGAAAATATTGATCTACCAATAAAGATTCATTATAGGCCTTAGTGCATCAATGCAAACATTGTTTTCAAAAGATTTGGTACTTCTGGCAGGTCAAGTATAGGATCTCACAAACTATGTTGAATATTCACATTTTGAAACATTTGGTGTGGGTTTGGTACTTCTGGCAATATGCCATGAAAACCAGATTCAAATTTGTTGCTTAATTCCTCAATTGATGTTAGGTCCTTTAATGTGTAGCCCAATTTTTAATTACCATCAGATTTGGCATTACTGCTCTAAGAAACAATCTGCCGATGTAGATCATCTGATCTTGGATGTAGCATTTCTACTTACCATCAGGTTTAACATAGCTTGTGAATAATCTGCCTTTCAGGTGGAGTCGTGCCTCTGTCTGAGTCCCTATCACATTAGTTTGAATCTGTGCAAATAACTAGATAGTTGAGTTCATATAGTTACACATTTGGTTTAATTATTCTTAGGAAATAACTGAATGCTTTGGCAGGTTCGATACCGAATACCATAAGATTGATATCAGATGATTTATTCTGAGATATATTCATCCCACATAATTGAATCTGCATTCTCAGTTGAATAATATTTACAGCAGTCTGTTATGTTGTCATTTTATTATTTGTTTTCAGTCCATATATTTTGTATCTCTGCTTTTCTGCTCCTTTACTTGGCTTTGGAGCACACACAAATTTTAGGTATGCTTAAGTTATACTTAACACCCACTCTCCCTTATCCAGTCAAGGAGTAATTTCTCTCTTGATTGTGACTGTGAACACGTTCATGAGGTCAGCAGCTTGGATTTCACAAAACATAATTTAGCTGTTCAGAATGATAAAGGCTGAAGGAGCCGTACCAATGTATTTGGTCAACTCACAGCTTCACCAGGCCATTAGCAATCTATTTAGCATTAAATTTTGTCAGACTGGTAATGTATTCGTGTTTTGTCAGCTTGGATTTTGGTTGGTATCAATATTCGCCTTTGGAACAATAGTAATGTTTTTCCACTTACAGACGAGCTATTGTTTTACCAGTTGGCAAATAGAAAGGCCAATTTGCCTGTCGTTCCTTGGCATGGTGAGGCAGCGGCGGCAAAGACATTCGTGGTGTCCCAGATTTCAGATGAATCCGTGAGCAATTGTTCCGTGGCGAAGCACGGGCGTTGAACTAGTTTTACAGAGAAGAATGAGCAACGGCAGTAAAAGGGCAGTAAAAGGCAAGAGGCACATGTGCAGGGTTTGAGTTATGTTTGAATCAACAAACCGGTTTGACTAAAGTCGTGTTTGGTTGTTAGGCAAGGAATCATTCCTAAAAGATTGATTCTCGGTATAGAATAAGTCATCTTAAGTTAATAGCTTAATTTTTATTTATAGAAAATTTTATTAGGGTGGGAATCAATCCTATTGAGAATGACTTATTTCACACTGGCCTAATAGACCGGGTTTTATTCTTATCCTAATGAAATTTTCTATAAATAAAAATTAAGTTATTAATCTAAAATGACTTATTTCACACCGGGAAGGATTGAGAATGATTCCTAGTTTAGCAATCCTAAGTGACTATTTGGGGGGAAGGGATCCGCTGTTGCAAGGTAGGTTACTGTCGGGTCGCCGCCGAGTGGGTTCGTGACTCACGCGGCAGCGGTCGGCGCACACGGCAGCAGATTCTGTGGAGAGGGAGAGATTCTTGTAAGTCTGCGGAGGGAAATTTTGTACTAACAATTCTACTAGCAATTGACTTAGACCTCAGGAAACCTGGTTCGTGATCTCCTATTTGGTACAGCTGTAATATATGCGTGCACACTCGCACCATCCTACACACTCCTACTTACACCACTATGCACTACACGAGGAAAGCTTGCAGAGTGAAAATCTCTACTAGCAATTGACTTTGACCTCAGGATGCCTCGTGCATGAGGCGGAGAGAGAGGGAGACTTTAAACTTCTCTTACTGATACTCTCTTCATTTCAAAAATATAAGCATTTTTAAGTTTAATTAAAGTCAAATTTTTATCACTTTAATAATTAATAATATATAATTAATAATATTTTATTATATAAAAATTATATTTTTTGATTCACATGAAATAAGGTCTTATAAAAAATATTTTTATATTAAAAATTATGTAATTTTTTAGATACTATTAGTAAAAGTTAAAATAATTTGATTATATTTATTTTTAAAAATGTTTATATTTTAGAAGGAAGGTAGTACAGCGGTAGTATACTCACGGCATACACATGCACACGCCACACCTTACACAGTCACACCTACACCACTATCCACCGCGTGAAAGCTTGCAGAGTGAAATTTTCTACTAGCAATTGACTTTGACCTCAGGAAGCCTCATGTGTGAGGCGTGGAGAGAGAGAGGAAGATTTTAAACCTCTCTTACTAGTACAACTATAGTATCTACTCATGTCTATACACACACTCACACCACCCTACACACACACCTACACATTGAGAATGATATTGCTAGTAATCTTCAAGCTCTTCCTCCTAAATAATCTTGCTCCGAAAAAAATAATCGACCACTGGGGGTAAGACCGCCCCACAACGTTTGTCTCGTAGAAAATTATATCAATTTTTGTATTTTTTTCTATAAAGTTGAATTGATTTTGTGAAACTCCTATGTGATTTTCATGAAATTCCTAAGTTACCAAGCTCAACCTTCTTCCAGCCCAGAAAACCTTGAAGTAATGAACACCATGTAGATATGGTCCAAAACCGGTGGACGAAGAGAGAATTAGTCCAAGTAGGCTGGACCATTGAAACCCAAGTCTATTGGACCAGAATTCTTAATTATAGAAGAGTTAATACTAGAAATACTGAGGGTAACATTTGGCTGTGCTAAGATTAACATTAGGCGATAAAAGTTCATTAAAAGCACCAGTACAGATAAGAGGTCTACATTCTGTGAAGTAATGAACACCATGTAGATAGCTAAAGTGTAATTAGAGCTGGATTTAAGAACAACTACGACATCATCTGAAGATCATAAGGAGGTAGACAGCTGCGTGCACACGACAGCCGTTGAAGCCGCGGCGGCGCCTCATTGTCATCGACCGCCTACCTTAGTTTGTGCATCGCGATCCGGTTCATGTGTACAATTGTCTAGTTTCCTTTCTAAACAATGTATTTATCTTAGTAATTTGCAGTTGTTTAGTTTCCTGATCACAAAACAATTTGTTTCCAACCCTGTCCTTTGTTTCTTGATCAGTCAATATGTACCTTAATTTGTTCATCTTTGTTCGTTAATGTTTTGAATGGACTGGTGTGTGTGAAAAGAAAATCTCTAGCTGCCCCTTGACGATCGGCCAGGTTGTATTAGAGTTACACTCAGTACAGCTTTCTAGTATAGATCCGTCTCATGGCCAACAGATCGAAAATGGCTGGCATTCAGTAAAGGTTTCTGATATAGATCAAAATGGCTGTTAATTCTGAACTAGTAATGTTTGTCTGTTGCGTAAGCATAGTACGAATTTGTAGATCAGTGGGGTACGATGCGTTTCTTCCTAATCAATGTGGCCTAATCCGCGATGGACTCAAGAATGTAGCCTAGTTCGGACCACCGCAAGGTGTAATACCCTCTAGAGGTCGGAATCGATGAATTCACGTAGGATCGAATGGATTACAATGGCGGAGGGCCTCTTACACGGGTAGAGTCCCTAGCACGTCTCTGTGGGTATGTGTCTATGTTAGCTATCTCGTATTCATTCTTGTATGAGGCTCTCCGACGGGCTTTTATACAGAGATCGGACCGGGGTTACAATGCGAAGTGAAACGGGCGGCTCCCTGATAGGTGAGGGGCCGCAACTAAATTTGATGCTCACCGAATTGAACATCCTCTGACAGGTGGGGTGCAGCCAAACTTGATCCCCGCAGGATGGAGCTTTTTTTGGACAAGCGAGGTCGCCACCAAACTTGGCCGCCACGGAATTAGGCCCTCTTGACAGGTGGAGCCAACGACATCTTCGAAAATGTTCTCAAGGTGATCCTCTGGCGCTAGATGGTCCTCTGACGCCAGCTATCGTCCTTCGCATGTCCCCTGTTCAGCGCTGGGTGACAAAGTTGTTTTACCGCATGTTTTACCGCCCTGCTGTCTATGTTGGTAGGGGCCTTGTCGCGGGTTGGTCGTCTGACCCTGAGGTCGGAAAGTAAGTTGGTTACTTGACCATCGGGCGACCAAGTCTTGACGTTATGGTGCCCCCGACTCTACGGCGGTCGATGCGGCTCTTGTAACTGGATGCGGCGTCCGACCTTTTGGTTGGGCTTCGTGAAATCTTGTAGAACTCTTTCTTCGGATCCACGAAGAACATGGACCAGTTGTTGTTGATGGGCCGTAGATCGTAGCTTGGCCCGTCGAGTAACTCTGGACGGTAAGTACCGGGGGATATGATGCCGACAGTCAGCATACGTGTTGCACTATATCTATACATCAAAATCAAGGACAAAGCTTGTGTTCTTTCTACTCAGGGTCGGAAAATTTTCATTTTTACAGTTCTGAACTGAAAGGCCCTTGCTTGGGACATCAGTTTAGAAGAGATTCTGTACATCTATATATCCATGTGTTCTTCCTATAGTTCAGAGCTGAAAATTTGGACCTGTTCGGTACCGCTAGCTTTTGTTGCGGCTTATTGCTTCGGCTGCGGTGAACAACAAGAAGTTGGCCTTGGAAACTACAGGAGGTGCAGCCGAATGCAGCAAAAAAATCGCAGCCGAACACTAACAGGCCCTCTGTCTTTCCACAGCTCAGCTCTGAACTGAAAGACATCTATCTCCGTGTTGTTTCTATCCTGTGGATGATCCTGACGGCCGAGGAGCTGAAAGCCTGAAACTGAAAAGCACGTCAGACCCCGAGGCATCAGAGTGAAACCAGATTTGGTCTGACTAGCAAGCCCAGGAACCCGTCGTTGCTCCGCCATGATCCAGGATCCGGTTGGCTTCTGCGCACCCAAGGCGACGCCGTGTTGATCTGTGTCCTGCGGGCTTGCCGTCGACGAGAAGGGATGTCCGGAGCTCGGGTTCCTTGTGCTGCTCCTGCGTGTGCTGATCCTGAGCTATCTCATGCCTCTTCAGCCGCAGCGTGCTCTGGCCCAACAAGCCCTGGTTCTCCTTCTGACAGGAATCAAGTGTCCGAAGCTTGGGTTCCTTTCGCTGATCCTGATCCATCTCACGCCTCTTCAGCTGCAACCTGCTCCGGCCCAAAAAGCCCTCGCTCGCCTTCTTGTTGGGTTCCTTTTGCTGCTCCTGCGCGTGCTGATCCTGATCCATCCCAGGCTTCTTCAGCTGTGGCCCTCTCCGGCTCAACAAGCTCTCGCTCGCCTTCTGATCGGCATCAAGTGTCCCCTTATGGTTACAGTCCTTCATCCCCTGAATTGCTGCATGATTCAAAAAAGCAGATCCAGTTTATGCTCATACTGCACAGCAGATTAGGAATTAACAATAAATTGAACTATCGAAGGAATGGTAATCCCAGCAAACATGACAAAGGTGGCAATTCCTAACAAAACCCAGAGCCTGTACACAAGTGCAGCCATATGTTCAGTTTTTGCAGCATGAACAAGCGAAATTTAATAAATTTCTTGTCGGATGCTGATCTTCAGAATTTTTGTCAGATGTTGTTTTCAAATATCTTAGTGAAATATTTTAGACAAATACTGCATTTTTAAGAATTTTTGTCAGTGTGTTTATGTCATTACTCAAAATAAGTACTGAGGCTGAACAACCTCATATTAGTAGGAGGTTTATCATACTTACCATGGAGCTGCTCGTGAGGCCAGGCTGCAGTATGTTGCTCCTGTGTATCCTGGTCCATCGCATACCTCTCCAGCCGCAGCATGCCCCGGTTCATGAAGCTGTCGCTGGCCTTCCTGTCTGCCTCAAGTGTCGCTTCCGGGTCACTGTCCCTCATACCAAGATTAGCTGCATGAAATAAAAAAAAAGTCCAGTTTGTCAGGCTCAGACATTGTACTGCACCAAAATTTCTGAAAATAGGAACTAGCGAGTTGTCCCTGTAGTCCTACCTCTTGGACTTCACAAGTAAACAAAAATGACAAATAACTGATAACACCCTAAACCAGCACACTACTATAATGTGATGCTATGTTAGTTCAGTACGAAACCATGAAAACATGACAATCTCATTATGCCAGAAACTGCACTATTAAAAGCATTAAACTGATCCACTCGTAATGCGACATGTGGAACCATGGGTTCAGTGTCTATCAAAATTATTCCCTTCGTTTCTAAATTGTTGTTGCTGTTGACTTCTAACATCAATTTTGACTATTTATTTTATTCAAAAATTAATTCAAATGAGTAAATTATAAGTTGTGATTCAAATAATAGTAATGATAAAGTAAATTATAATAAAATATATGATATTCATCAAACTTTTTTAGTAAAAATAATAGTCAAAGTTGATGTTTAAAGGCAACAGCAACAACAATTTTGGAAGGAAGAGAATATGTTGCAAACTGTTTTTTTTTAAAGGAACTGGCACAAGAGAGTGTCTAATTTCATTAATTAAAGAAGAGTTTACAGGAAGAAGGAGCCGAAGCTCCGGCCTATACAGTCAAAAAAGCTATACAAGATAA
This sequence comes from Zoysia japonica, assembly GCA_001602275.1. Lineage (NCBI taxonomy): Eukaryota > Viridiplantae > Streptophyta > Magnoliopsida > Poales > Poaceae > Zoysia > Zoysia japonica. The sequence goes on along the minus strand of BCLF01000064.1, from coordinate 328,665 downwards.
TAAACAACCCTCTACAGCTGGTCCCGTGGACATAGCTGCCCTAAGTGACGAGCTCTAGCCAACATCCAAGTTCGCGCCTCTTCCTTGATCTTTGCTACAAGCGAGCCTGCCGAAAGCTCCTTATGGTCAAAGATACGTGCGTTCCTCTCCTTCCATATCTCCCAGTTTACCAAAAGAATGAGAGTGCGGATCCCTTTCTTCGGAGATCCTTGTAAGGTGGCAAAAAAGAATAACCACTCTGCAAGTGTTGACAACTGGGCCAGTTGTCTGGCTGCATCTGAGGAACGCCTATCCACTGCGCAATGGCATCCCAAATTCTTTGCGTAAATCTGCAGTCGATTAGCATGTGCTGCACCGTCTCAACCGTGTGCCGACAGAGGGGGCAATAATTGCTATTCTGCCAGCCTCGGGTTGGCAGCCTATCTGCCGTCCAGACCCGGTTTTGCACGATAAGCCATGCGAAGGTCTTACATTTAGGTGAGCCCAAGCCCGCCAGATAATGGTGTTGTAGGTGGTTTTCAGGATCCGAGAAACTGCGCCTTTTAGGCTGAAGAGGTCTTGTATATGCCATCTCCAGATAGCTTCCAAATGATGGTATCCTGAGCCTCCAGCCGCAGTTGTGTGTCCTGAACCAGGTTCCACAAGTGCACAAGCTGTTGTAAGTGTGTAGTTGAGACGTGGCCGTGTAGATTTAGATCGGCTATCCATTTGTTATCTTGGAGGGCATCTCTAACCTTGGCTGCCTTGTTTGAGGATAGGGTGTAGATTGCTGGGGCAATATCCTTCGGTCTACACCCCCAAGCCATGCGGAGTGCCAGAAGTCCGCGGTGCCCTCGTTACCTAGGGTGAGAGACGTTGCAGTCGCGAAGAGCAGCTTGTCGGTCTCATCACAGGGGTTGCCCATGCCTAACCAGGCCTTGTCTCGTGATGTCCACTCGTGCCATAGCCAGCGGATGCGGAGAGCCCTAGCAAACTTCTCCATGTTGAGTATGCCTAGACCTCCATTTTCTTTAGGCATACACGTGTGTAACCAGTTTATCTTGCATTTAACACCTGTCAAAGCTTCATTGCCTGCCCAAAGGAATTTCTTCCTCTTCCTGTCTAGGTCTTCCAGGACCTCCTTTAGAATCTTTAGAGACGTGAGGAAGTAAACCGGCTGGGACGATAAAACTGATTTCACAAGGGCCGCATGACCTGCGAGGGACACATTTCTTCCTTTCCAGCTCAAAAGTCAAGCAGCCACTTTGTCTATAAGAGGTTGGTAGTCCACTCGCCTCAACCTAGAGACCGAAACTGGAAGGCCTAGATATTTGATAGGAAAACTAGATCTGGCCGCCGGCAGATTTTCAAGGGTGTCATCTAGGTCTAGTCCATCACAGCTGATCGGCACAACCAAGGATTTTAGAAAGCTTGTGTTAAGTCCGGAGGCATGCCCGAAATTCTGAAGAATCATTGCTAGGTTTTTTACATCCTCTTTGTTTGCGTTTAGAAAGACTACTGCATCATCTGCATACATGGAAGTGCGTAGTCTGGCTTGCCTTCCTCGTAGCCTACTGAGGCCTTGTTCTGTCGCTAGATTGAGGAGGCATTGAAGGGGGTCTATTGCAAGGATAAAGAGAAGCGGCAAGAGGGGGTCTCCTTGTCTGAGTCCCCTACCATGCTGAATGTCTTTCGGTGAGGACGCCATTTAACATGACTGTAGAGGAAGATGATGCCAGAAGAGCTGTGATCCAGTTTGTCCATCTTAGCAGGAATCCCCAACATTGCATAAGTTTTAACAGGTATTCCCATCGCACAGAGTCAAAGGCTTTAGTGATGTCCAGCTTGAGGAGCAGAGTTGGCGTCTTGTTTCTGTGGTACTGTCTCGCCAGGTTACGGACATAAAGGAAGTTGTCATGTATGCTGCGACCCTAGATGAACGTGCTCTGACTTGGTGAGATGATGCTATTGATGCGTGGGGCCAGACGAAGGGCTAGAATCTTGGTCAACAGTTTTGCCACCGCATGGATGAGGCTTATCGGTCGCAAATCTGTTATTTTGTCCGCTCCTTCTTTCTTTGGGATGAGTACAACATTTACCGAGTTAAGGAAATGCATGTTTGCCAACCTAAGGTCAAACACTGCTTGGATCACCGCCATTAGATCATGCTCGATAATTTCCCAGCAGGATTTGAAAATTTTGGCTGTGTATCCATCTGGGCCGGGTGCTTTGTCATTTGGCATTTGGTTCAGAGCATGTCACACCTCAGTCTCTGTAAATGGGGTTGCTAGAGCCGATAGGTCCAAGGGTTGGATGCCTAGGCTTGACCAATTGATGTCAGTGGAGCGTGGTGGTGGCGTGCCCATGATTTCGTTGAAGTGTTCAAAGACAATCTGCTCTTTTTCCTGGTGGTTGACTGCCCATCCGTTAGCTTTCTGCAATCTTTGTATGAAGTTTTTCCTTCTCCTTCCATTAACTTTAAGATGGAAGTATCTCGTGTTGGCATCTCCTTCTTTGATGTTGGTGATTCTCGAAGCCTGTCTCTTTCTAGTGCGTTCCAGCACTGCCAAGCCCAAAACTTTACGCTTGAGCTTTGTCCTCAAGTTAGCCTCCTCTGTTGTCAGATCTCTGTTTTCTTGGGCAATATCCAGATTTAGAATCACATCTGAAGCCATGTGGAATTTTAGTTTTGCCTCTGATAGAATAGTTCTGCTCCACCTTCTGAGTTTTTTAGCAGTGTTAATGAGTTTCTGTCCAAACCTCCGCAGCGGCTCCGTCTGGGAGGTGGGCTGGGCCCAAGCCTGCTGGACAACTTCCTGGAAACCGGGGAGTTTAACCTAGAAGTTTTCGAATTTAAACTGTCGTGGTCTAGCTGGTCCCGCTTGGTTTGATAGGAGAAGTTGGCAGTGGTCCGACAGGGAGGTGGCAACGGCGTGCAAGACATGTTGATCAAACTCAAGGTCCCACTCCGCATTACTGAAAACGCGGTCCAACTTGACGTGAGTCGGGTGTTGCCGTTCATTGCTCCAAGTGAATTTTCGGTTTTGCAGGTGAATTTCATGCAGCTCACAATAATTCAAAGCAGCTCTAAATTGTCTCATTTGCGAGAGGCTGAGGTTTGAGTTGTTCTTGTCCGCTGCTCTATATATCTGATTAAAATCTCCGAGGACTAACCATTTTCCTCCTCCTAGCGGTTTAGGACGACGAATGTGTCTCAAGAAAGCATTTTTTTCTGTGCTTCTTGTTGGCCCATAGACCGTCGTCAGCAGGAAGGTTGTGCCACATTGCTTTAGAGTTATCTGGGCCGACAAGGAGTAGCGTCCTACTCGGATGTCTTGCGCCTCAATGAAGTCCTCGTTCCAGAGTAAGAGGATCCCCCTCTTGTACGTCTGGAAGGCTTAAAAGCATACTTCCTCAACTTGAATCCCCCTAGGAACGCTGCTAGGCCACAATCAAAGTTCCGCAACTTGGTTTCCTGGAGGCAAGCAAGATGACATGTTGTTGCTGAGATTGTTTCGTGAACTGTTGAGCATCTAGCCGCTGAATTTAACCCTCTAACATTTCAATAGATTATGTCCAGATTTGGTGTCGTCATTTGATAAACTTGAGAATATCTGAGGTTTGCCAAATCCAGTTCTGACGTGTTGCACGAGCTGTGCAAGTAACGCTGACTGCAACTGGGGCTAGTACATTAATCACCGAGATCAACTGGAAAGCCTTGACAGAAGGGGCAAACACATACAACACACACATACTCCGAAACCTAAGTGAAACCAGATACAAAACAAAAGCTGCATGCAACATGAGGTAGCAGCACCCACACCCAGATAGATAAAGTTCACAAAATATTGGAAACCAAAAGATCTCTAGCTGACTACTACGGCAAATCAATCAGGCTGAGGCCTGAAATTCATCCTGGAGATCTGACGCCCCTTCACCGGCAAGCTGCAGCAGGGCAGCATCAATGCCCTCCGCTCCATCGTCCAGGTCGAAGATAGCTATGAGCGTGGCAATGACATTGGGCGGTAGAGGTCCCTGGAACATGGCGACATAGTCTACCAGCGCTTGCTGGAGGTTTGTTTCATTGTTGTGGATGAGAAACCCGAGGCGCTTACAGAGGACCCTGCGGGGTTGCTCCACCGCCGGCATCGCTGGCCGGTTTGCGAGCCGTGCGCTGCGGCACACCGGGCTTGTAGCTGTGGCGCGACGGCTCTTCACTCTGAACCTGGGCTGCTAAGATGGTGGTTGTTGCAGCAGCGCAGGGGAGGGCGGCTGGAACATGTCATCCACTAATGATGGGGGCACGAAGTCATTCTGCAGCAACACAGCCGATAAGTCAGCAGTGTCTTGGATTGCTTCAAATGGCGCACCGTCGGCATGTCCACCTGCCGCTGCCCCGTCAGCACCGGCAGCGGCCGGAGTGGCCTCCGCAGCCGGCATAAACTCAGAAGCCAGCATGTGCCCCTGTGGTGTACCCACCAGGTCAAGAGCGGCAGCAGTGCAGTGTTGTGCCGCCGCCGACAACTTGGACTGCAACTCCACCAGAGCGTCGTCCACGAGCTCTATGGTTGACGTCGGCCCACCTAGGGGCTCGGCAGGCCCCATCGAGCAGCCGGACCAGGCCCCAATCCGGTGGCACCGGTCATGCGACAGAGTGTGTGGTCGTGCTCCAAGGCCTTGGCGAATTGGTCCCCAGCCTGCCTCAACCAGGCTTCCTGCCGTTCCTGGAGAGTGTTCAAGGTCTCCTGCAGTGGGGTGAGAGTGGAGATAACTCTGTCTTCAATAATGGCATCAAGCTCGCGGCGCAGCGAGTCAACTCGTGTGGAGAGGCTGCAGGGCAGCCGCGCTCGCCATCTTGACGGTGCTGAAGTTCTGGCGCGCTGAGGTTTGTGCGCCTGCCTGCACAGAAGGAGTAGTGGTGCGGACCTCGCGGCACCGATAGCTGCCACCCCTGCCAGCACCGGGATGGCGACGGCTCTGCTGGCCCTGTCGCCGCCCCCGACGGTGAGCCGACGCGGCAGGAGCTTTGCCAGAACGGTGGTTCTCGCGACCGCCCGTGGGTCCACGGCGATCGTCGTCATCATCACGTCTGCGCGGCGGCCACTTGAAGGCAGAGTGGTCGTCGGTGGAGCCATGCGACGATCTCTTGCGGTGGGTGCCTGCGCCGTCGCTGAAGTCGGAGTCCTCACGCTCGTGGCGAGCGCATTTCACTGGGCGCGCGCGTTCATCCTCGTCATGGGACTTGTGACGACCACTGTGGTGGCCGCGTCTGCTGTCCTGCCGCTCAATATTGAGGCCACGTCGGTTGCCGTGGAGGTTGAGCCGGCCATCGAAGATGCTACACTTCTCATGACGTCGCTGTCAATGGCCCTCGGCATCCTGCCCAGGGTGCGAACCGTCTGGGCGGGGGCTCGCCTTGTCCTCTGGGCATTTCAGGGGAGGAAGAGGAAGCCGGATCGGGGCAAGAGTGGTGCCATCAGGCGGGACACCGTCCCGGACACGATAGTGCCACGGTGGCAGCCGGCGGCGGGTTGGCTTGATGTTATGCAGCTGGTTAGCCTCCTGCAAGTTAAAAGAAGCCGCGGAGTAATCCTCAATTACCTCCAAATGAATATATACCTCATATTTGAGGCCCTGCTGCCATCAATCAGGCGGCGTGTCGGAGACCAAAGCCGTTGAGGACATGTCCGAAGGCCGATGCATGAAGATTAGCCACACTGACTTGGGGTTGCTGCTGGGGTTCACCGACCATGCCCACAGCTCAATATGCCGGGTATCCGTAGGCTGCACCAGGTCAGTGTTCACGCACTGCAGGGCGCACGACCTGCCGATGATGTGGTCAATGATGTCCGGCATCCAGGTGTGAATGGGGATGCCGTCAAGGCACAAACGCACCCTGAAGAAGAGGCGCATGCCCAAAGCATAGGTAAGGCTCCGCCATTCATGCCAGCAGAGCTCTATGCCATGCCTCTTGAAGCGCTTCTTGCGGGCTTCTTCAGTGTGATGTCGATGCTCGAACCGGATCAGAAAAGGTTCCGGCTGGTGCTTAGTAACGAACACATCTCCATAGTTGAGGGCGAACACCTTAATGATCGCCTTCTAGATGTGCCTGGCCCCCTTGCCCGCCGGGAGGGACAGGGCCCAAGGGACCATGGTACATGCTTACCACTCGCGGGCTCGTGCTCCAGGTCGAAGGTGATTGGGAAGTGGAGCATGTCCACATCCGGCCGAGTGTCAGGGTCACCAAGGGCCATCGGTTCTGTAGCCGTCGACGAAGGGACAGGGCCGCTGTCGTAGCCCAGGGGCTTGAGAAAGAAGGTCGACGACGCAGAGGTGAAGGCTCGCGGCAACTGCACTCCTTGTGACCAGATGTACGGCACCGAAAGCAGCAGAACGGGTCTCTGCAATCAGTAGCACGGTGGTCTGGCACGAGGCAGTTGAAGCAGCGACCTGCCATTCTCCTTTTGAAGAGGCGAAGCTGGTCTGCCCTTGGTGCAAGGACATCTCCTCTTGAAGACGAGTCGCGTCGGCCATACCTTGTCCGCGGCGCCTCGAGCTCCTCCCCTCCCGACTTGAATGGGGCTTCTTTCTCCACCAGCAGCGCGGACGTACCACCGTCGAGTCCGGTGGCTTGAAGGAGGATGTGGGTTTCTCGGTGACATTTAGACCCAAACAAACCGTCTTGCTCCTGTCCGCTGGGCGGTGGGCTGTAGCTGCCACCGCATTGAAGGGGCGTGCGGTGTAGTTGGTGGGCCGCACGAAAGGGGATGGGCGCTTGACTATCTCGACGAAGGAGGGGGTGGCGGAGTGGGGGCGGAGTGTCGGGGACGAAGTCCACCTCCGGGCCCCAGAAAAAATCACGGCATAGGAGGCGGTGGTGGTGGGGAGGGGAGGTGGAGGGCACGCCTCAGATCTAGATCTAAGGGTTTGAGATGGGGGAAGCCAGAGGGGAGGTGTGCTACCTGAAAGGTTGCTGGCTGGTTCTAGGCGACGGAGGAGCTGGGGGTGCGACAGGAAGGGGGCGGACGCTGGCCGGGGAGAGGAGGATGAGCGGTGGAGCGCGGCGGCGGAGGCGCCGCCATGGAGGAGAGTGCACCCCAGCCTCGCCCGGTTTCCATTGCCTTCATCGGTCTGTTGCAAACTGTTGAAATGCCATAACGTTCAGATTCAATGATACATTCATCAATCCTATATGCAGTTCCAGACTACTGCACCCTCCAAATGTTCAGCACGCCGATGTTATTCAGATACCAACGGAACTAGAATCCAGTTTCTTGTCAGAGGTTACGCTGTTACAGCACCTCCGAAGATTCGTTATGAAACTACACAGCCTAAGTTTCTTGTTCAGTATCCAAAACTAAGCATGAAGGCAGTTAGCATTTTCGTGCAGTTACGTTAACCAGACGAGAGATCGAACCGAGTTTATATTTTCGACTAGATACATCGACCAGCCAAGAGAACTCGAACCCAGTTAATATTTCCGTCCAGATACATCGACCAGCCAAGAGAGCTCGAACACGCTTACCGTCGAGGCGGTCGTGAGGCCAGGCGAAGTAGTCCCAATCCCACCTCTCGAAGTCGAACTTGGGACGCTGCAGCCTCACCAGCGGCTCCCGCACGGCAGCGGCGAACCCATAATCCGGGCCCCTGTCGAGTACAGCGAATCAAGACAACGGAAATCAGAGCAAGAAAGTAGACGGAGTCCGGCAAAGTAAAAACGAACGTAGAAACCAACGAAGAACTCATCAACGCGAAAGAAGGCAGCAAGAAAGACGCCATGGATTGGAGCGCCAGCCGACAGGTAGGACAGGAGGAACCAAGAATGGACGGCGTTGCAGAGGAGGGCAGCGCGGGTTGGGTTGTTCTTGCTAGTGTTAGATTACCTGGGAATGGGGGGTGAACCCCTGTCCATCGCGATCTCCGCCCTGAACCGGCCGCCTCCTCTCCGGTGCTCTCGCCGGTGCGGCCGCCCCTCCATGGACGCCGTGGTCTCCATGGCTTTCAAACGCGTGTCGCGCGCTGATGCTGCGTGGAACTGGGAACCGAGGAAGAGGAGAGGAGGAGGAGAGGCGTCGCGGAGGAAATGAGAAAGATTGATTACTTTTATAGGGAGGACCACGGCGAGTCAGGGCGGATGGGAAAGTAGCAGAGCAATGGAGGGAGGGTGGTCCGTGGCCGGGCTGAAGGAAACGAGAGGAAGTTCTTTCGATGTTGAGTATGCGAATGCGTCTGGACGGGTACGTGGCTTAATCTTTCTTTTATGGAAAACTAGCGTCGATACTCGTGCTAACGTTACGATAGAAAAAGATAAATTAAAAAATAATATATTAATATTAAAATTTGAAATTTTTTATTTTTCACCATAAAAATTTAAATACAAACTAATCATGCAAATATACTTTTGTTATTTTGTTTTCACTCGACGACCCTAAACGAATTTGTTTTGTTTACTAACAACTTTTTTTGTATTTCATATATTCATTTCAGATAGTTGTATTTTATTTTTCAACAAATTTTTTTGAATCTCGTATATTCGTTTCAGATAGTTGTATTTTATTTTTAACAACTTTTTTTTGAGTCTCATATATTTATTTTAAATAGCTGTATTTTGTTAACTAACTATAGTTCGTGTGCGCTCAAAATTTGAAAGATTTAAAAAAGCTCGTCCGTTAGATTTGTAAGAGATATATGTGAAGAAATTTTATCCGTTAGAGTTGTACGGTTTTAATACATGTGCTAACGCTACAGTATAAAAAATATTAATTAAAAATACTATAAACTCTATTTGTGCGTTAGATTTCTTGCTCGCTAGGAATTCTAAGCCGGCTCCAGAACCGTGCTTGCACAATGCGGTGGAGAAGGGGAAGCGTGCTGGAATACGTGGCAGTGGAAGCCGTCGGTGACCTGAGGTTGAGAAAGCCGTAGGATGCATGGGAGGTGAACGCATCGAGGTGGAGGAGATGAGATCGTGTGGGGATCAGTAATTTGAGGTGGAGGATATGAGATCGTGTGGGGATCAGAAAATTACGCGAGGTTGTTACCGTTTCAGGTTTGTTAAAATGCCTCGGCCGTATGGAAGTGTATAGGACAACCGAATTGATTTAGCCTGTGGACCCTCGCATGCAGGGAGATCCCGAACAACTCATTAATTAGATTTTGTAAAAAATGTCTATACACAGATTTTATTCATTAAATTTATATAAAAAAATAATTTTGAGTGTATTTTTTGTGTATACATAGTTTAATCCATATCTGTTGAGACATTTTGGTGTATGAACGTAGAAAATAAAAACTGTGCTTTTTAAGAAGTAGAGAAAATTGCCTCTACTAGTATGTCTCTAATTTGAACTGAAATGTGTATATGTCCTTGTAAATCTACCGTTTGTGAGATTACTCCTGGATTTCAAAATTGAAATTTATGTTTGCTCCTATTTTAACATTCCATTGTAACCAGTTAAGTTTTGAGACAATTGCAAAACTGTCTTATTTTGAGTGCCAATCCTAAAAATAGATTTCCTTTTAGGACCATTTGGATTTCTTTATTTGAGAGGAATTGAAATCTATATAATGAGTTAGGCTATTTACCTTGTAATTTGACATTCTACAATTTTCTCAAGCTCACAAATAAGTTTATCTCAAATTCATAGGGTAGAAGATAGAATTAGATTCTATAGATTATTATGCTATAATTTAATTATCTAACTTATAACACACTCTTCAACTCACATCCCTACAGTATAAATGCAACAATAAGTATGTTTCTTGTATGCCTAACAATAAATATATAAATATATTCCATATACAACTATATTACTTTAATTAATCCATGCCTAAATTGTACTCCCTTCGTTCTTTAATTGTTGTCGCCGTTGACTTTCAACTCTAACTTTGACCATTCGTCTTATT
>BCLF01000064.1:297060-318139 GCA_001602275.1 Zoysia japonica | reverse complement strand
CCTGTTTTTTGAATTTGAAGTAATAAGCTACCCTTATTCCGTTATGTGCTCTAAACAGTGTTAAATTCCAAGCAAAAGATCCATAATATCCTTCACAAAATTACTCCTATTTTTCTTACGGACTTACATATGTGATGAGGAGAATTAAACATAAGAGTACTTCCATATGAGATGCACAGGCACATTTTACAAATCTAACGGATAAACTCTTTTAGATCTCTCAGATTTTGGACCCACATGAACCATTGTTAGTTAACAACAAACAACTACCCGGAACAACTATATGATCCAAGAAAAATTGTTGAAAAATAAAACAAATTCATTTTAATATTAATATTACATTATTATTTTTTAAGTTAATGTTTTTCTTAGATCATAGCATTAGCATAGACATTAGAACTAGTAAAAAAAAAAGGCAGCATCCTTGATCTTTGATCAGCAGTGGATCAATTTTGATCTTTTGCTTCGAGAAATCTCCGTTGTGCATCAAATCCTAAGAGTTAGAGTTAGGTGATCTCTGAAAGGACATCATCGTAAATGATAAGTATGGTTGTAGACCTAAAATAGTACTTTTTTGTGCTAAATTATAAGTCATTCTACATTTCTCTAAATTTTTCAAATTATAAATCATTCTCATTTTACGAAACAATTTTCTCTCTTCCCAATACTTCTTATCTCTATTTCTCTAAATGTTTTCTGTACATCCTATATTTTACACTTCTCTTAATTCATATGCTCACATCCAAAATGACCTATGAAACGGAACAGAGGGAGCATGTGGGATGTGCAGGTGTATATTAAAGTGTGAGTGTAGTATATAAATAGATAACACAATTTTATTAGATAGGAGAGGCTTAAAAATTGACACTAGGTCATCATCTCCTCCAATCTTGTCTCGCATAACTGGTTTCAGTCTCTTGATAGTGCTAGAATGGTCTGGGCACAACATCTATTTATTTCCTTGAATAACCTATGCCAAACAGACATGATCTTAGCAACACTGCAGCTGAGATAATATTGGCACTATACCTGGTCAAATAGGCGAGCTAAATGGGTCGGCACGAGGCTCGACCATTTTGGTCCAGCGCAAGCACGATCTGACATGATGTGCAGTCAAATCAAACTGGGCCGAATCACGATACAAGCCATGCCTGGGCCAGACGTAGGCCCATTGGTATGGCCCGAGCACAATTGACTAGGCACAACACTTGGCCTGTGTAGCCTATTAGGCTCAGCCCGGCATGGCACGATTTGGTAGGTCTGTGAGATTTTTATTTGAAATTTAACGTTAAATAACATAATTTGACTAATCTATGTTTAAATTTAATATTTTAAGTATTATACAATTATTTTTAGTAATTTTTTTAAACAAAAATATGAGCTTCAGATCAGCACAACCTATCTAAAAACAGTCAGGTTGTAACTGGTTTAAAGCTAACGGTCTGCGAGCCGGCACGGCACAGCCCGATTATTTCATAGCATGCCGAGCCACCTCGAAGTAGGCACGAGTCCAGCCAAGCCCGGGCCATGCCAGCTCGTTGGGCAGCTATAATTGACACATAAAATTTCTCCTTTTGGAACCACTTGTCTGTAACAGAAATAAATTAGGTTAAATATTCAATCTCATCCCTCATCCTAAGTATGGCCCAAAGATTTACTTTGTACTTTTAAGAGGTCTAATTTAATCTTTAAACTTTGGGCAGAGACTCAGTTTCATCTATGCATGCTATGCTAGCACATGACCCCACACATTATCTTCATTTCTAGATTCTAAAATTTAAATGGATTTTTTCTCCTAAACCGTGTGAATCATCATATTTCTTGAAATTAATGTATATTTGGTAATTTTTTTTAAAAAAGTTAGCATTGTTTCGTTGATCTAAATATAAAGTCCAACGAGGAGTGTTACAAAATTCTTAAGTGGGAATTGATAGGCTTAATAACTTTAACTCACCTCATCTCGATATATTGGTGAAAGGATGGGATAGAAAGAGACCCGACGCTTCAATTACTGATATGTTCATGTGTCTCTATTTGCAACATTTTAAAAGAAAAAAGTTGGTCAAACACCTTCTCACATCTTTTTTTAAATTGGGTATGGTAAATGCATTCGAGTGTTGAATATTCTTGACCCAAACAATTCATGAGAGTGATCCTTTATATTTAGGCTTGAAAATGTGTTGAAAAAATAAACTAGCTGTCTAGATGACTAGATTAGACCAAATTTTAATTTATGTTTTAGCTAAGATATAATAATAAAGATCAATTTTAGATTGGGAAAAGGGAGCGGCCGAGTCTTTTTATCACCCTAATTGTATTAGCAGTTCTATGTGCCACCTCAGCTGTTTTTCCGAAGCCGGCACGTGAAGAAATTCACGAGGGTCACAAAAAAAATAAACTTTGAAAAAAAAATGAAACATGCTTTTGGCCATTCGGAACATGAGCAGTGATGTCATTTGTATAACGCCTTTTCTGTTTTCTCAGGAGGCGCTGTTTGCTCACGCATCAGTTGTGCTCCTTATTCAAAGGTTCCTTTGGATTAAGGTGAATAATGTTTCAGAAAAATATTTTCTGATGGTGAATAACGCCTTGATTAATAAGGACACGTAGAAAGCGAGGATCAGGTTCACAAAATCACGGTAAACCGCTCGATTTTTGCTGTATTTATTAAACCGCTGCGGTTCGGTTTCATCGGACGACCGTTTTTTTAAAATTTTTTAAAAATTTTGAAAAATTTTGAAATACCGTTAAAACCGCTCGGCTTACCGTTAAAACAGGTGCTTTCAAATTTTAAATCTGAAACCGTAAAAAGGTGGGTTTCAAATTTTAAATCTGAAACCGTAAAAACTGAGCGGCTAACCGTTGAAACCGCTCGGCTAACCGGTGAAACCGAGTGGTTTACTGTACCAATTCATTCAAATTTTGAATTTTCGATTTGAAATGGTTTTCAACCGGTTTTTACGGTTTTCGCGATTTTCGTCGAACCGGTCCCAACCGATTTTAACGGTTCAAATGAAATCATAAACTCTGACGAGGATAACAAAAAAGATTAATTTGATACATGCCATTACAATTTTGTAAAATATGAAATATGCTATTCGAAGATACGTATCATTCACTTACAGAGTTCCATCTGTCATCGACACATCAGTAGCATATTATATTTTAAAGTTTAATAATCATGTATCGCACAGCAAAATCGAGATCGATTCATGAACAGCTTGACAAAATAAACAGCTTGGCAAACGAAAGGAGCCACCGAATTGATCTCCCGAATCCCGATCGATGGAGGTAGGAGGAGACACCCCGAGATAGCCTTGCCCAACGCAAAATCTCGGGCAAGATTCTTCGGCGGTCCCTTCTTCGGCCGCAGCGCCAGCGAACCACCTCTTCCGCCGTAAGGGCGAGGCCGCGGCAGCAGCGTGCAGCAGAGGGGAGGGATCTCGTCTCGCTCCGAGATCGGCCGCCGCACTGGGGGCGACTCACTCGCGCCACTTCTTCCTCTGGTGGCGGAACCCTAATGCCGGCCCGAGCCTAGCCACCATGGACTTCGCAAGCCGCCACGCCGTGGCCGAGGCCGCCCCTGCCTCGGCGTCCTCCGCGGGCGCTGGCGCCGAGGAGCCCGAGTACCTCGCTCGGTACTTGATCGTCAAGCACTCATGGAGGGGCCGGTACCGCCGGATCCTCTGCATCGCCTCCTCCGGCGTCGTCACGCTCGACCCCGCCACGCTCAACCTCACCAACTCTTACGACGCCGGCACCGAGTTCGACCGCGCCGAGCCCCTCGCCGCATCCGACGAGTTCACGCTCGCCGTCCGCACCGATCCCCGCAGCAAGTTCAAGGCCATGCGCTTCTCCTCCCCGCTACGCGTTGGGATCCTCACCGAGCTCCACCGCCTGCGCCCGGTGCATCCCGCACTCGACTTCTCCGTCCTCCACCTCCGACGGCGCTCCCAAGAGTGGGCCCCCTTCGTAAATGCCCGAAACTCTTCCCCATTCCTTCCCCTTCGCGCTAATGTCTGCTGTGTCGTCCTACTGTCAGTCAACAAAATAACAATGCTAATTTCTGCAAGTAATTTTACTTTGGAATTATATTCTGATCAGTTGATGTCCCATTCCCAATCCCTTCTACTCCCTCCATTCCCCAAATGATGTCGTTAGGACAGCAGGATACTAGGGAGTACATGTATCATCTGTTATACCTTACTCGCTGATTGTTTGCTCAATACTTAAGATTGTGTCATAGCTTCCAATTTAGTTCTGTAAGATACTGATTGAAGCAGAATCCAGTTGAAAACAATGTGACTGCTTGCAAAATAATGTTCCTTACCAATTCACTGTGATTTTATACCTGTAGGAAAAAAGGGAGATCTGAATACTTACAATTCAAATCGTGGGAAAAAATGCATAAAATAGTTTGAACTGGATAGTAGAACAAGATGTTTCCAAGGCACCATTTAAATGATGAATAGTAAAATAGGTCGCTGACTGAAGAGCACCTCTATTGAAGCCTACTTACCAAATGCTGCAGTGTAGTAATCTATTGTCATTTACTTACCAAATGCTGCAATAAATCTCACCAGTTGTATGGTAGCTCATACTTGTCTTACTGAATGTGAACAAACATTCTGTAGAGACTCAAGGTCACTTCGGTGGGTGTTGAGCTCCTTGAGGCTTCTGGTCATACACGCTGGTGCTTAGACTTTAGAGATATGGCTTCACCTGCTATCGTGATCTTGGCGGCTAACTATGGGAGCAGGACAACTGAAGGTGGCGGGTTTTTGCTATGCCCTCTTTATGGTAGGAACTCAAAAGCATTTATGGCTGCTTCAGGCAGCACAAACACCACAATTATATCACATATGGTACCCCCTTCTACCCTTATGTTCACCTCCTAGTTGTTACGCTCATCCTAACGAACATTTTTGCAGAATAATGTTACTTTCTGATGTTTGCTATGTTTCAGACAAAAGCTGCCAAGGCAATGGTTGGATTGTCTCTAACTGTAAACAATTCACAGTCGATGACAGCCGCTGAGTTTATAGCAAAAAGAGGTAGGCATTTTATATCTAATAATGATGATGGCAAATATTACTTGTATCCCTCTTTTACCTATCGAGTTTTTTTATTACTATACTTGATTGGGATTTACGGCTTTGTTATTGTTGTTGTACTAATAATGGTGAAGGTATGTAGTTATACTTCTATATACTTGATGCTCGCAAGTCAATTTGGTGGCATGCAGGGAATGTTCACTTTCCATTCATAGGCTTTTGAGGTCCTTCCAAACTGAAATAAATTGAAGTACCACCTTCAACTACCTGATTGATAAAAAATACTCATTTATCATGCATTAGTAACAACTTTATCTATGCTGCTATCAAAATTTACACGTTTTGTTGCCTTTGAGCCTGTGATACTCGTTTGATTTTAATTGCCTGTGGGCTTCTTTTCGCAGCTATGGATGCTGTTGGAGCTGCTGAAGCTCGACATGGAGAATGGTCAGTTACAAGATTACGCTCAGCTGCGCATGGCACTGCGTACATTGAGAGCTTGAGTTTGGGTGTTGGACCAAGGGGTGGACTTGGAGAACAGGGCGACTCTGTTTCTCGTCTGCTTGTTCTTACAGACACTTCTTTGGTTGAAAGACGTCCAGAGAACTATGAGGTACATTGTCCTAATTATAGTATGATTTATCTATGCTTTTTACATATGGACATACCAACATCATTGAGCCATTTTCATAACAAAGTAGGTGAAATGTTACTTCAAGCAAAAAGGGCAACTTTGGTTTTGCACCTTCATCACGGTTTTCTCCCTTCAATATGTTTTTCCAGTGTTGCCTGTTATTTCTTTTCAGTTTGTTTTAAATCATCTATGTCTCTTGTTCTGTAACCTACCCAGCTTGTTTGGGACAAAAGGCTTGATTGTTGTTTTTATTGCTGCTGCTTGCTACTTCTCATTTGGTTTCTGTATATTCAGCATGATAATTTCTTACTTATTTGCTCTGAATGTCTCTTCAGGCTGTCATCGTCCGACCTCTCTCAGCGGTAAGTGCCCTAGTTCGATTTGCAGAAGAGCCACAGATGTTTGCATTTGAATTCAATGACGGCTGCCCGATTCATGTAAGTATGAAGTTACTATTCCAATATGTAATATAAATGCATTCTTATGCTTCAACGTTTTCCTCACTCAGGTATATGCGAGTGCTTCTCGTGATAATTTACTTGCTACAGTTCTTGATGTTTTACAAAACCAGGTATCGCCTCTTTAATCATTTTCAGTTATGCACCGCTTGGTAGTCACAACTTAATATTTACTGCCTTGATTCATTTTGACTCAGTTTTACAGTGGTTAGCAAATATGACCTAGCCCAACCATTTTAACAAAAAAAATATAGGCATGCATTCTGGTCAACATTCAGCTCAATAAATTTGTCATCATTCACTGTTTCATACACAGCAAGTTCTAGGAAGGGTATACTATCTTCAAATGTGTGCTACATGTATTGGTTACAGTTTTTCATGTTTGCTTTTTGCTAAGCAACAGAACTTCAATGGCCAAAACACCTGGATAGGCACCCTACATATTCCCATTTTAAAGTGTACTAGTTGAACGCCCGTGCGTTGCTGCGGTTCTTTTTTTTTTAATAAAAAAATCAAGTTGGCAGATTGTAGAACAACCATCATCCCCAACTGAGTCTTCCAAAATTAGTAGAGATGCAAAGGTACCATTTCATATGTAATCTTAGGATAAAGAAACGGTGGCAACATGTAAATTTGATCTTTGAACATGCAACAATATGTATGCTTGTGAGAAAAAAAGGCACAAGATTTGTTGTCACAACAATGCAAAATCTATGAAAAGGAAAGTGCGTACACAGTTGAATCTCTATTGTCACTGAATTTCTTCTCCCACTGAGCATTTTCTTCATTCTCGTACTGCCCAATTAGCTGAGCTCACCTCACCATCCATATCAGGATGCTTGTATGTGTAAATTGTACAATCTTATCTCTTGGGCCTCCTCTGCGGTCTGCACTCTCGTTAAGAATGCCTCTTTGTCCTCCCTGCTTGCTACCTGAGATATGTCATTTGAAACAATAGTATGACTACATCATATCAGACTACCAGTATGAACTGCAGATTACCAATTGTCAAATGATACCAATAATGTGCAATGTTAGGACCTCTTGATCTTCCAGCGCAATTGTCTTGGATAACACTTGGGCTAGGAAACACCGATGCTTGTGTAAATAGTGATCCCCATGTGACTATGACCCTGCCTCTGCCTGAGCTTCCTGCACTTTTGTTGCGGTGGTGGCTGCTGGGTCTCCCATTCATGGCCCACTGCACGACCCTTCCATGACAATCCTCCAGCCTGAACCACCACCGACACTTGGCCTCTCGTATCTGATCCGAATAGTGCATCCTCTAGTGTTTCTCCACGAGCATTGCCACCACAGCGAGTGGTTTTAGCAGCACTGGGGCCCCGTTGTCAGCCTTGCTAACACTAATATCTGTGACAGGTAACTACTCCCTCCGGTTTTCAAATATTGACACCGTTGACTTCTAACATCAAATTTGACCATTCGTCTAGTTCAAAAAATTTGTTCAAATGTGTAAAATTTTGTTATTATTTGATTTATCATTAGTGGAATTTAAATCACAACTAATAATTTTACACATTGGAACAATTTTTTTTGAATAATACGACTGGTCAAAGTTAATGTTAGAAGCTAACGGTGTCAATAATTTAAAACCAGAGGGAGTAATTAATTTTGCAGTTTCTGTGCATAGATGTACTAACTTCTACTATAGATAAAAGAATTTGTTAACACTAAGATGATCCCTACTAAGGGCGTGTTTGGCATGGCTCCAGAGTTCAACTCTACTCTGGAGTCTAAAAAATCTAGCCAAACACCTCAACTCCAAAAAATCGTGGAGCAGCCCAACTCCGTGGAGTTGGTGGAGCCCCAATACAATTTTCTGGAGCACCCTTTTTTCAACTTCAGAAGTACCCGAAATAAAAAAAGGCGTGGAGTTCAGGGGTTATTACCCACCTTTGCCATTGATTACACAATCCTAACAAACCGTTCTTTTTCTTCTCATCTTCGATCTATTTTTCCTACCCTACACACCGGTAACCGTGTTGTTCACCGCCGTGATGATCCTCGTCGTGTTCGCCATGATCTAGCTCTTCTTCCCGCTGGGCCGCATCTCGCTCAAGGTCTACGGCGGGCTTGCCGCGCTCATCTTCTGCGGGTACATCGTCTATCAAGTGCTACTCGTACGACAAGTATGTCTGGGCCGCTGTCGCGCTCTACCTCGACGTCATCAACCTCTTCCTGTCGCTCCTCACACTGTTCCACGCCGCGGACTTGTGAGCCCTTGCAGCGGTTGTGGGCTGGTTTGTTGGAGGGCGATCGGTCGAAAGCGGCACGGATTGGCCAATGATGCGTGGCGACATTGGTGAGGTGGCGCGTGCTCAAACCGATGATTACAAACGTTAAAAAAAATCACGTTCCTTGATGCTGCTGCTTGCTGTTTTTACATGGTTGGAGGCTACACACGATTATTATGTATGAAATGGAATAAATTAAATATTATATCTGTAATAAATTAGTCAACTAAGTAAGGGCAAAAACGGCAATCAAGCCAATTAACTCGGTTTTTTGGAGTTACATTCATCCATCTAGCCAAACACCTTCACAGACAACTCCAGCTCCACTGGGGTGTTGCCCTAGCAAGGAGTTTTGGAGCAGAGCTGCTCTACGGTGGAGCAGAGCCATGCCAAACATGCCCTAACAAAGTTTCTTCTTCATTTCACTCATAGTAAAACTTCATGATCTAATTTTTACAAAAAAATAACATGATCTTGGATGAGTTATATGTTAATTGTGTGCCTTTGCATATTGCTCCAGAAGATAAGAAAATAGATAATTGGAACACTGTTTACATCTCATTTTCCTTGGTTCTAATGTAATGCTAGACTGCTAAAACACCATGAAAGAATCTCTCCCTGGCTAAATGGTAATTACAGTTAATCATTATTTTTTCCCCTTTATTTTCAAGGGTTTTAGCAAACATTTTTTTATTCTATAAACAGTAGGATCCATGCTGCTATGCATCATCCTACGGAAATAAAGAATCAAATGTAGAATCTCATTGTTGAGTCATACTTTACGCAGTCAGTTCTCATGTTGGAGCTGCGTTTTTCTCTTTGCAACCAAGGCATCGATGGGAGGCAAGTGCTTAATATGCAGGGGCATTGAAATATCAGTGACGCACACAAGGGGCTTAACGCTGCCGCATTCGGAGGCAGCAGAGGCGGCCGGCCTAGCCGATAACCTGGTGCAGCAGCAAATAACCAGAAGTCCAATTACTCAACGAAGCTATACTCGCAAGTCACAACTCGATGGAAGAGGGGTGTGGACGACCCCAATCTTCGGTCTTTTTGTCAGAACCGGATTCTTCCAATGCATTGAAGAGGTTGCCGAAGACAAGTCAAGGATGGCGAGCACCTCTGCGGCCGCACGCGCTCCACATTGCGACACTACACCATCACCACCCGGAGCTGCCCTTCCAGCCTCACAACTTGCAGTAACAGTTGCCATGAGAGGCTTGTTGGTAATGTGGGCGGAATGGGGAGGGGGTGCGCCTACACTCCTGGTCCCCCATCCCTGGCCGTCGATGTGCCTGCAATGGGTGGAGTAGCCAAGGGAAGAACGCGAAGCCACCACGTTCTGATGCAGATCAAGGCAAAGGGATGTAGAAGGCCGACAGATCTGCACGGATCAAGGCGGGGATTGACAGGGGCCTGGGTAGTTCAGCGGATTGAGCCGTGGGTGAGGTCGAGAGGACGAACGCTGGGTGGGAGAACTGAGAGAACCGCAGCCAAGGTGCGGCGGCCTCACCTCTTCTCCAACGCTGGCCATCTGCAGCGCTTGGTCCGCATCCGCCACCATCTGCAGTCACGGAGATGGTCATCTGCAGCCACCATATCTGTCGGTGCTGGGGGGTGGATTGAGAACTGGAGGCCCAACCTAGGCCGCGACGGGGGCGAGGGGGATGGAGGTGGGGAGCACTGGGCGGACTGTGACGGCGGCGGCGGCTTCTGCGATGGGCGGTGCGGAACCTGATGGGGATGAGGGGGAAGGAGGCAGAAAGCGCTAGGTGGACGGTGACGACGGTGGCGGCAGCTTTCTGCGATTTGTGCGAGACTGAGAAGCTAGAGGACGTTCGAGCGTGCGTGAACCATCGGATCGAAATCAATGGCTGTCATCGCCTGAAGGCAGAATGGGCAGAATCACCAGACACAATTTTTATAGGAGTAGAGATCCTTTATTTTTTCTCCATAGAACATTATTATTCACATGTTCTCATTCCTAATGTAACAGGTTTTCTGCATAGTAAAGCCCATTTTAAAGTGTATTCTTTTGTTCTCCATAGAACATTTTCATTTTCACATGTCCTCATTCCTAATGTAACAGATCTTCTGCATAGCAAAGCAAATATAAAGTATTCGGATTTTTCTTCACGAGCAAAGCAAATATAATGTATACGGATTTGTCTTCATAATGTCCTTGTTCTGATGTACCCGGGAGTAGATTTGAATATTTGGTGCTGATAGTATGCAAAGTCTAATGTATGCTTATGATGTATGTCTTTTCTGTTTCTCACCTTAGTAATTTTTTGCCTCACAGTTGCTTTGATTTCCTTTGTGCTTTCAGAGGCAGTGTGCAATTCCGGTGCTACCGAGGCTAACAATGCCTGGTCATCGCATCGATCCACCTTGTGGTGGAACCCATCCTGAGATGCCTCTTCATGGTCCATTCGATATTGAGGCTGCTACCATGCATATAAAACATTTAGCTGCCGTTGCTAAAGAGGCTGTAGCTTCATCAGACTCTATCCCTGGAGCTAAAATCAGATTATGGCGCAGAATAAGGGAGTTTAATGCCTGTGTACCCTACACTGGAGTGCCTGTCAATGTTGAAGTACCTGAAGTCGTCTTAATGGCTTTAATAAGTCTTCTTCCAGCCACGCCACACAACCTCCCTGCTGATGCTCCTCCTCTTCCGCCTCCTTCCCCAAAAGCATCAGCAACAATAATGGGGTTTGTTGCATGCTTACGCAGGCTACTTACATCGAGAAGTGTAGCATCACATGTGATGTCATTTCCCGTTGCTGTAGGGAGAATAATGGGTTTGCTTAGGAATGGTTCAGAGGGAGTGGCAGCTGAAGCTGCTGGGCTTGTGGCCATGCTGATTGGTGGTGGTCCTCGTGATACATCCACGTTAGTGGATGCAAGGGGTGAATCTCATGCTACCTACATGCATGCAAAGTCTGTACTGTTCTCTCAATCAATTTATGTTCCAATCCTTGTTAACAGATTGAGGCCAGTATCAGTTTCGCCATTGTTATCTCTGTCCATTGTAGAAGTCCTTGAAGCTATGCTTTGTGAACCCCATGGCGAAACAACCCAACATGCTACTTTTGTTGAGCTTTTACGTCAAGTTGCTGGTTTGCGCCGTCGTTTGTTTGCATTATTTGCACATCCTTCAGAAAGTGTACGAGAGACTGTTTCAGTTATTATGCGCACAATTGCTGAGGAAGATGCAATAGCAGCAGAGTCGATGCGCGATGCAGCATTGAAGGATGGTGCTCTTCTGAGGCATTTGCTAAATGCATTCTTCTTACCAGATGGTGAGCGTCGGGATGTTAGTAGGCAGCTTGTTGCACTTTGGGCTGATTCTTATCAACCTGCTCTGGATTTGCTGTCAAGAATACTTCCTCCTGGACTTGTTGCTTATCTTCACACTAGATCAGATGATGATTCACAGAGCCAATATGATGAGGCACCATTAAGCAGGAGGCAGAGACGGATACTGCAGCAGAGGAGGGCTCATATTAATAAAACTGAGGTAGTACCAGAACAAGGTCTACCCCCGAATAGCGTTGATGATGGGGAACTCTTCAGGCACACCACCAATGCAGGTACTTATGGAGAAGCAGATGCTCCTCAGAGGCATGTTGGTCAGTACTGTTCTATCCACACCCCTTCTCCAGGTATAAGTATTGATCCTTCTCATGCAGTTTCAGTTCCACATGCTTGCATACCTGAGGGCCTTTCTGAAAATAATCATCCAATGGGGACACCACAACTCGATTCACATGCTTATTCAGTGGACTCAAGTGCTAATGGCAACCTTGTCAGCTCCACACATTCAGATTTCTCTGTCCCTGCACAGGTTGTGACTGAAAACACTCCTGTTGGATCTGGAAGGCTCCTATGCAATTGGTATGGATTTTGGAAAGCGTTTAGCATGGATCACAACAGAGCGGATTTGATATGGAATGAACGCACAAGGCAAGAATTGAAAGAAGCATTGCAAGCTGAAGTTCATAACCTTGACATAGAGAAAGAAAGAACTGATGACATAGTCCCTGGAAGTTCAGTCACCGAGGATGCTGGTGGTAGTGACAGCTTACCTAGAATTTCATGGAATTATGCTGAGTTTTCAGTTAGCTACCCTAGCTTGTCCAAAGAAGTATGTGTGGGTCAATACTATTTGCGACTGCTGCTGGAAAGCGGAAGCAACTATCGAGCACAGGATTTTCCGCTACGTGATCCTGTTGCCTTTTTCAGAGCTCTGTATCATCGATTTTTGTGTGACGCAGATATTGGTCTTACTGTGGATGGTGCAGTTCCTGATGAGCTGGGTTCATCCGATGATTGGTGTGACATGGGTAGACTGGATGGTTTTGGTGGTGGTGGAGGTTTTTCTGTAAGAGAGCTTTGTTCAAGGGCAATGGCTATAGTTTATGAGCAACATTATAAAGTTATTGGGTCTTTTGATGGCACCGCTCATATTACTGTTCTCTTAGACAGAACTGATGATAGGGCATTAAGGCATCGTTTGCTACTTCTGTTAAAGGTCAGTTGCACTGTGTTAATTTCCTTATCCATGTTCCCTATACTTCATTGTCCAGTATGATGGCATAACATATATATCAATACGATTTCTTAGGTCTTTGTATTTCTTGTTTGGGTACATCAGAATACTTAAATCTCTTGACACGCATTTTTTTTTGTAGGCGTTGATGAATGACCTTTCAAATGTTGAAGCTTGTGTTTTGGTTGGAGGCTGTGTTTTGGCTGTTGATTTACTTACTGTTGCTCATGAAGCATCTGAGCGGACAGCTATTCCTTTGCAATCTAACCTCATTGCAGCAACTGCGTTTATGGAACCTGCGAAAGAGTGGATGTACATTGACAAGGATGGTACACAAGTTGGTCCATTTGAAAAGGATGCTATCCGAAGGCTATGGTCAAAGAAGTCAATTGATTGGACAACAAAATGTTGGGCTTCTGGTATGTCTGACTGGAAAAGATTACGTGACATTCGAGAACTGCGCTGGGCACTTTCTGTCAGAGTTCCTGTTCTGACGCCTACTCAGGTATTGAAACTGAAGCTAGTGATAAGACACATGGGCCGACATACCAATTTTGCTTCCTTTTCCCTTTCAGTAGTTAGCACATTGTAAGGAAAAAATATATATTTGTAAGATTTCTTATTTTGACTCATTTACTCACACAAAATGAACTTCTCTTTACAGATTGGGGATGCTGCACTATCCATACTGCATAGTATGGCATCTGCACACTCTGATCTTGATGATGCAGGTGAAATTGTAACTCCGACTCCTAGGGTGAAACGTATACTGTCCAGTCCAAGATGCCTTCCGCATGTTGCTCAGGTTTTCTTTAGCTCGAAGTGTTTGTTTTCTTTCTGCAGCTTGACACTAGATGCTGTGGCTAGGCTAGATTTTGGTAGCCAAAATTACATATTTGATGAACGGGACTGTCCTGGATCGACGTAATCACCTGATGCCATGACACACGAGAGGTTCTTGTTCTGAAGATGTGACAGAGGTAGTGAAGGAGGGAGGGAGGTCCCTTATTGCCTTAATCCCTAATGATAATGCTGAAGCTATATTAGTAGGTCGATGCATAGTAATAGAATCTAAGTGAAGCACAAATGCATACCGATGAATGGATGATAAATAAAGAAGCCCTGCCAAGGTGACCTAAACCAGCTACTGCTGCACATATGTGCAATGCATGGCTCAGGTCCTTCGGCGGTGGAACCAAAGACCTGACATAAGTGTATATGGTAGCGTTTGGTCATTCTATTCTAGTGTCTTGAGCATATTTTTAAGTTCAGGGTGAATCATGCGTCTGTTTTTTAGTTTATTCACATATGTAAAACAATGACATGTCAGCTCTCATGTGTGTTAGAGGAATAAAAGTATATAAATTGGAAAAGCTTTCATTCCCTTGCAATGCAAGTGACATTCCTTTAGGCTAGTGGTTAAGGAGCCTCATTAGCAACCTCAAGTCCAGGGTTCGACTCCCAGTGAGAGTGAATTTCAGGATAGGGATACAAAATTTCCCCTTATTTATCCCACACCAAAACACAGGTCTAAGGATTGGCCTAGGTGGTTGTCGTTGGGCTACAGTACCGTTTTGTAAGGGTGGGTATACCTGGGCAAATGGGCCGCTCGGCCCGGCACAGAATGGCCCGCCTAATGGCATGTTCCATGAAGGCATGACGGGCCATGCCGAGGTAGGCCGTGGGCTGAGGTGCCGGCCCACTGTATGGTCAGGTCACATGTGCCTAAATGGACCACGCCGGCACAGCTGGCCTCTGAAGCGGACGGCCCAAGTTTGCTGAAATGGCGGACAGCCCAAGGTTGAACCCGTGACCTGATATGTTGGAGGGAGGAGGCATACCACTGCACCAAGTTGGTTCGTGTTCTTAAGTGAAACATAAATATATTCCCATATATTTAACATAAAAATACAAATGGGCCGTGCCGTGCTGCCCGCATGGGCCTGTGCTGGCCCAGCACGAATTTGAACGGATGTCGTACTTGGGCCGTGCCAAAATGACTGGCCCTCAATTTGGCCCTTTTGGCATGGCCCAGTTGCCCAGCTATTAGGGTGGGGCAGGTGTTTGGGGGTTTTCTCGAGCTGCATGAGAAGGTATTCTTAATGCAATGCTGCGGGGGCGGTCTTATCCCCTCGCAGGTCAAGTTTTTTATATTAACAGATTAGTATTTTCAAATATAAATGGTATGGAGGCAACAACGCCATTAAGCTCAGCTGATGGAAGCAATTAAAATATCACTAAATTGTGACTCCTTAGAAAACGTATTTGTATAGATGTCAACAATTCAATACAGACAATTGTTTACTTATCAGTAACCTTCATGACTTAGATTGTAATAAATTTTTTAAACTCTTCAATTCTCTTTTTTAACCTTACCTTTTGTCATGTTTTCTCCTTGTTTCGAATATTTTCATTAACCATCAGAAAAATTGTAACACTTTGAAATGGTATAGGCTATGCTTACTGGAGAACCAGGCATTGTTGAAGCAGCTGCCTCATTGCTTAAGGCTATTGTCACAAGGAACCCTAAAGCTATGATTCGGTTATACAGTACCGGTGCCTTTTACTTCACGTTAGCATATCCTGGCTCAAATCTCCTATCAATTGCACAACTTTTTTCTGCTACACATACTCATCAAGCTTTTCATGGTGGTGAAGAGGCAGCAGTATCTTCATCTTTGCCTTTGGCAAAGCGTAGTGTACTAGGTGGACTGCTCCCAGAATCTTTGCTGTATGTCTTAGAACGCAGTGGCCCTTCTGCTTTTGCAGCTGCAATGGTATCTGATTCAGACACACCAGAAATTATATGGACCCACAAAATGCGGGCAGAAAACCTTATCCATCAGGTCTTTTTCCTATACCTAGTGTTGTTATTATATTAAATGTTTCCTTTTAATCTTCTATTCTAATCATAATTATATCAATTTTGTTTATTATCCAATCTGTTTTTGCAGGTTCTGCAGCATCTGGGTGATTTTCCTCAGAAATTGGCTCAGCATTGTCATTCGTTGTATGACTATGCTCCTATGCCACCTGTGACTTACCCGAATCTGAAAGATGAGATGTGGTGCCATCGATACTATCTTCGTAACCTATGTGATGAGATTAGGTTTCCGAATTGGCCCATTGTTGAACATGTGGAGTTTTTGCAATCATTGTTGGTAATGTGGCGTGAAGAGTTAACTCGTCGTCCATTAGATTTGTCTGAAGAAGAAGCCTGCAAGATACTGGAAATTTCTCTTAATGATCTTGTGCTTGGTGAAAATAGTGGTAGCAAACAATCATCCGAGTTGAGTTCAGCCGACTTGGGAAATAAAATAAAAAACATTGATGAGGAGAAGCTTAAACGCCAATACCGGAAGTTGGCGATTAAATATCATCCAGACAAAAATCCAGAGGGAAGAGAGAAGTTTGTTGCTGTGCAAAAGGCTTATGAACGATTGCAGGTGCTCCTTTGTTCCATGTTTATTGATACAAAGCCACCAGTTGCATGCTCTCTTTGTGTTTCTTGTGTTTGTTTGTTGGCACATCTGTTTTCTGTAATTGGATAATCTTTTTAACCATGGGTACACCTTTTTCCTTAAAAAATCCACCCTTACAGATGTAACATTGTTAAAATTGAGATATATTATCACATTATTGACTATTAACAATAAAACTATAATCTACACATGCAGGCAAGTATGCAGGGATTGCAGGGGCCACAAGTTTGGAGGCTTCTACTCTTACTGAAGGCACAATGCATCTTGTACAAAAGATATGGACATGTCCTGGAACCATTCAAATATGCTGGTTATCCCATGTTGCTAAATGCAGTTACTGTAGATATGGATGATAGCAACTTCCTTTCATCTGATAGGGTTCCTCTTCTGATAGCTGCTTCAGAGTTAATTTGGCTGACGTGAGATAATACAGACTTAAGCTATATTTTATCTTTTTTGTAAAACTATTCAATTTGATTAAACATCCATTATCTCATATTCTTGTTATAATGTTCTGTTAGATGTGCATCATCTTCATTAAATGGAGAAGAGCTCATACGAGATGGTGGTATTCCATTGTTGGCAACTCTTCTTTCACGTTGTATGTGTATCGTTCAGCCCACGACTCCAGCAAATGAACCAGCTGCAACAATAGTCACCAACATAATGCATACATTCTCAGTACTCAGCCAGTTTGAGTCAGGGAGAGTTGAGATTCTGAAGTTTGGTGGCCTTATTGAGGACATTGTGCACTGTACAGAGCTTGAATTTGTTCCCTCAGCTGTGGATGCTGCTCTGCAAACAGCTGCTAATGTCTCAGTGTCTTCTGAATTGCAAAACGCTCTGCTTGCTGCTGGATTTCTATGGTACTTTCCTACCATCCCATGCACTTGCTACTATTTACATGAAGATTAGATGTTGAATGACTTTATTTTGTGCATGTTGCACTTGCTGACTGAATCGAAATGATGCATTAGAATTTAGAAGAAAAACAAGGCATGACTAAAAGCATAGCTATATTAGTGATATATGTTCAAAAAATCTACTTGCAGGTATGTGCTGCCCCTACTGCTTCAATACGATTCAACAGCAGAAGAGAACGAAACTAGTAAGACACATGGTGTTGGAGCAAGGGTGCAGATTACCAAAAATCAGCATGCTGTTCGTGCAGCTTATGCTTTGTCAAGGCTTTGTGGTTTCAGTAGCGAAGGAATATCAAACCCATCCAACCAAGCTGCATACAATGCTCTAAAGGCACTTCTTACTCCAAAGCTTGCTGACATGTTGAAAAATCACCCACCCAAGGAGTTATTATCGAATCTGAATTCAAATTTGGAATCACCAGAGGTAATGAGTTCTATTGCTAATTGTATTGTTGCCTACAACTAGGGGTGGTAAAAGAGCTTGGCCAACATACCCTTACAAAACCTAAACCAACCCTTATTATAGGTAAATAAATAGAAATTTGGCCTGATCCTAATCCAATCTGGCCCTCTCCACAGCTAGTTCATTTTTTGGCCGTTAACTGGCCTACCTACAACATTGCAAAAATGTTATTTGAACAAATGCATCTTGTAAGGCTCTCACCATGATATTCAGCTTGCTAAGCAACTCTAGTACTTTACCTGTAGTAGGCCAAAATTAATTTCTTTTTTGTGACTGCAAT
Organism: Zoysia japonica; assembly: GCA_001602275.1. Taxonomy (NCBI): domain Eukaryota; kingdom Viridiplantae; phylum Streptophyta; class Magnoliopsida; order Poales; family Poaceae; genus Zoysia; species Zoysia japonica. The sequence continues at coordinate 300,035 of BCLF01000064.1, read as the reverse complement.
ATCAGGGGCACGTACGCAGCCACACTGGTTGGCTGTATGTCTTTATCATCTATACTGTTGGACTCAGTTATAGAGTCATCGTCATAGTGAGTCTATTTTATTCTTCTGGCTTTTAAATGTATCAAGTACACTTTCAGTCACATTATCTTTGGTTCTTATTTAGTACTCCTTTCTGAAATTGTTGTCGCCATTAGTTCAAATTTGAACTAGCCAGCAACAACAATATAATAATGGAGGGGGTAGTGGGGTAGTAAATTGGGCATGATAGATCATATTTGCCTACAGAATGAACAGACGAAATGTTGTTGCCTGTTATTTGCTTCACAAATAGCCACCGTGTCGTTGCTTCATACGGAGCAACTGCAAGCTGCTACTTATGGCACTGTTTGTTTTTGCAATTATGATGCAGCAATATACTATTAGTTTGGTGTATTATGTGCAAACATTTCATGGCATATATGTTGTGTTATTATCTTTCATAGTGAGGAATTACACTGTTCTCCATATAACACTAGAGAAAATTATTTCGCTGCACCTTTTTTAAAAAAAAAAATATATCACCACTATTAGGTTGTATGTGCACAGATGATTTTTGAGCTTAATAAAATTACCTTTTTCAGATCATATGGAATTCTTCCACCAGAGGCGAGCTGCTCAAATTTGTAGATGAGCAGCGTGCTAGTCCAGGTCCTGATGGTTCCTATGATTTGACAGAATCACAATCTTTCACATATAAAGCTTTGTCCAAAGAGTTGACTGTTGGTAATGTATACTTGAGAGTTTATAACAATCATCCTGATTTTGAAATCAGTGACCAGGAAGAATTTTGCATTGCTCTGCTTAAATTTTTAGCAGAGTTAGTACAAAAGTGGAATTTCATTCATTCAGTTGACACATCTACTTTCGAAAAGGTCAGTGATTCAACTAATGAAGGTAAAGAGAATAAGTCAGTGAAAAATCAAAATACAGAGATAGATGAAGATTCTACAGCTATAATTGCAAACCTCCAAAGTGGGCTAACGTCACTGCAGGTATTTTATTGGTGGAGCTTACCTATTATATTTTCTTTATGAGCTTACAGTTTCTGATGTTATCTTTTTTTTTTTACTGCAGAATCTTCTAACAAGTAACCCAGGATTGGCTGCTGTTTTTGCTTCCAAGGAATGGTTGATACCTCTTTTTGAATGCCTTGCGCTGCATGTTCCTGCTGAAAGTAATATCCAGCAAATATGCTTAAGTGTTTTGTCCCTGTTGACAAAACATGCTCCTTGTTTGGAGGCCATGGTTGCAGAAAGGACAAATCTCATTCTACTATTTCAGATCCTCCACTGCAATCCTCCTTGCAGGGATGGAGCACTTACTGTATTGTATTCTTTAGCCAGCACACCAGAGCTGGCCTGGGCTGCTGCCAAGCATGGTGGCGCTGTCTACATTCTCGAACTTATGTTACCACTTCAAGGTGTGATCTTTAATTTAATAGATATATGATAACTGCAATTAGAAATCCAGTATGTCATGAATAATCGTTCTTTTCATTGCCTTCTTAGTCATTATTTTGCATACATTACTCGTTTAATACAGTAGGACTAGCAGTTTGCCTGTGCTTTGGCACGGTGAATAGAAAAAACATAGAAGTATGATAGATTTGTAAGTGCAAAGCAGAGAATTCAGAAATATAAGAATTTTGAGAGAATTGTTACTCTCTCAGGTTTCAAAAAAGAAGTCTTTTTTTACAGTACACAGTATTCCAAATATAACTGACTCTTATTTTTTATAAAAAATATTTATTAAAAAATTATCCAAAACATATCTTTTTTAGACCAGAGGGAGTTTTAGATAGGCTAAAGTGAAACGCTAGAATTTCAAATAGTTTGATGGTTAATCAAAATTGTTAATCACAAATACTAAGTTGTGTACCCATCTGTCAGTAGGAAGATCCACCCACGTCACCCATCCATCCCAATCTAGCGTTCCTTTACACTTTTTTCTCTCTATCTGTTCATTCATTCATGTACATGGTAACACGGAAACATCAGAGGTGAGCAGCTTATGCTGGTGCTGGGGAGCCACCGGGCAGTGAGGCGGGCCCCGAGGGATGCAACAGGCGGGCAGCCGGGCACAACGTGCATGCCATTGGGTGGACGGGCAGGGGTGGCACAAGCTCGCGGCAGGCGGGGGCGATACAAGCGCGTGTTGGGGGTGGCCCACCTGTCGGCGTGAGGGGGAGCGACAACGTCCAGGCATTCACCACGGACTCGTGCTTTTATAGTAGGATTTGCTTATGCTGCTTATTTAGTTTTAGTTGCGAAAATTTGGCTGAATTTCTCATTGTTACAATCTAGCCGCTCGTCAATTGCATTTATTTGGGAGCTTTTTGGGGGAGAATTTTCTTCTCTACTTTTTGGAGAAGCAGCCTTTTGGGGAAGCCAAAGTTGCTGGCTGGAGAAGCTGCATTACAGAGAAGTAAGCCGTGTGGTTTGGCGATCTCACTTTTGGAATGGAGCAGCTCGGCGATGGTAATGGAGGGAGGAGAGGCTGGGTGGCAAGGTGTGGAGAACTTTACACGGCGATGACAACTTAGGAGGAGCACTCATGGAGATGGCTGATGATCTCACCGAAGAAAAGCACGGAGCCACTCAACTTCGCGGATGAGGCTGGACAAGGTCACCATGGGAGTTCCAGGTGGAAGTCGTCACAGAGCGAAGCTCGAGGCGGTGGCAGGGCAGAGGAGAGCTCTAGGACCGGCAGATCTTGGGGGCCGGCTTCCTCTGGGGCACGGTATGAGCGATGCCGGCGCCACAAGGGGATGTGCCACCGTGATGACGGCTGGATGCACCGCGACGATGGGGATGGTGAAGCATTGAGGATTGGGAGGGGGACACGTACAAGGAGGATGAGAATGCGCTAGGAAGGCGGGGCGGCTGGAATTTTGCTGGGAGACTTTTTTTTTTGGGGGGGGGGGGGGGGGGGGGGGG